>APFE030650364.1:14482-33894 GCA_000404065.3 Pinus taeda | reverse complement strand
TACTAGACAACGCTGACATCAAAGACAGGCAGTTTAGGGCTCAAGGTCAAGAGCTCTCGGAATCATTATTTTCACAAAATTTCAACTTTACATCCACTACAAGAAAACACGAAGAGGCGAAAATCGCACTAAGGAATCCCGGATTAAGAAACAAAGGCAGTTTTCGATGCGCGATTAGCGCCTAGTGCTAATCGCGCATCGCTGGGTAAAAATTCTTGAAATGGAAAGCCTCTAATTGCTCAGTCTCCTGTAAGCCCAGTATGGAAAAGATGGTGCCAGCTCTTGCTGATTCCATTTTTGTAGCACATTTAAAGGCTGAAGTCAGCCAACTTACTCTTCTCAAGCAAATGCTGAATGCTTGTGACATTAAGGAGAAAATACAGAAATAGTTAGTTTTATATTTAATTTTAGAAATAGTTTTATTTTATTTTCCCCAGAAAAAGGACGGTCATTCAAACCGTATCCTAAATTTTTGTAAATAAGTTATTTTTAGACATAGTTAATAGTATTTAAACCCTTCTCATGCATTTAGAAAAGGGTCCAGAAATTTATCAAAAACTTGTCCTCAGAACATGCACTTTTGCACCCTCCGAGGAGGTTTTGGTGAATGAATGGAACAAGATTTATTGATTTTTGCATCTGATATCTGCTACTGATGTTGCACTTCTGTACTCTTAGTTGATGTTGGATTGATAAGACATAAATCGCTATCGCTTGAAGCTCATGAGTAGAACTAGTTACAAATGGTACTTTTATCTCTTAACTGTTTCTATTTCCTGTGTTAAAGTGATATTTAAAATCAATTATTTATATGTTAATGCTTGAATGCCTGAGTTATCATTTGGCACTTTTGTATGGTGATAGCTATTTATTTGTGCTTAATATATAAAGTAGCTTACTGTGTGATATGTTTTTCACAACTGTTTCACCTAACTTTTTATGTGAAGTGGTTTGTCTATATTGAATTCTTTCCTTATGACAATTGAATGATCTTTATTACCGATTGTTATTTGAAATCATTTTAGATCGCACAAAAGAAAGATTACATCCCGGGCTAGTATAGACTTAGATATTTATGTTTTATTAGAATGCAATAGCATGTCATTAGATTAAAGTTAGAATTAGAGCATCTTAATTAGGAACTGTTAGATCAGAGATATCATATTCTACACACGCACACTCAAAAATTGGGAAACTAGTCCCATTATCCCCAGTCGGACCCGCTATACCAAACGGAAAAGGAGCTACCAACCAAGGTCCGGACCGGGTGGGTATCCCCCTTGTTGTTGACCCGATTTTCGGGGCTTCAACATATTTGGCGCCAAAAGGAGGGTCTCGAACTATGAATGGCAAGTAAGTCCAAATCTAAATACCATTCTGAGAGTAAATCGCCCTCACCATCTCCCCCAACTTCTCCATTGCATTTAGAAGCTTTAAATCCACCACTAGAAGTCATAGGATCAACGGTCGCTGCTAAAAACCCCGACATTTTAGAAAAATCTACTATTGAACCACCTGAAGTCGAATCTCTCATTCACAAAATTCAGTGATTTTCTGTATCTCCTCAAATATCTGATAAATCTCAAGGAAGCGTGACTTCGCAATATAACCTTGCTCATCCCTTAACCAGACTAAAGAGTGAAAAGTTTGGTGTTCAACCAACTAGAGCAAGGAAATCACCTAAAGGGTCCGATAGCGAGACTCTTTCATCGCCATCATCCATCTGAACTTCCTCACCGCAAAGTCAACCATCCACTCTGCCACTTCAGATCATTGTCCACGAACCTGCTGGTACTTCTACATCCCCTTCTCAATCATCCGGAGTTATTATATCCTCATCTTCTCAAACTCAAGGATCATCTTCTGCACTTCCTTCCATTAGTAGATCAACGATGGCTCAATCTCTGTGGAACAATCCAGGGGTAGTCTTAATGCCTGCACCCTTGAGTCAGTGACCAACCCATCCTGAAAAATGGCTGCCTAAATTCAATCTTGAAGAAGGCATGCTAGCAGAAGAGCATATCAATAACTTTATGCTATCCATAAATCTTAATGGGGTTACCAATGAAGATGTTGTCGTTCGACTTTTTCCTTATACCCTTCAAGGAACAGCCGGATCATGGTATTTTTCACTACCATCTGGATCTATTACTAGTTGGGACATCTTCGAGGAGCAATTTCTCATTAAGTTTGGTGAAGATAGGTCTACTACGACGTTGATTAGTGACCTGTCAAACCTCAGGGCCCAATCAAAAGAACCTATCAAAGACTTCAATTCTTGTTTCAATAAACTATTAAACAAAATTCCTATCGCTTCCAAGCCCAGCGAAGAAGTGCGAAGTGAATGGTACATTACTGCTTTACCATCAAATATAGCAATCTTCGTGGATAGGGCTAATAAGACAACTTTGGCTGAAAATATGAAAGAAGCAATAGCTATAGAGAAACGGATTATAGCCCTTGAAAAGAAGACCGCGATCAAAGAACGGATGTCTAAGAAGGTAACATTCAAAGAATATCCCAAGAAAAAGCAATCGAAAGATCCTTTTGATTTAGAAGGATTACAAAAAGTTTTGAAGACCATGTCTAACGAGATGGTCAACATAAAAAAACAAGTGGCAGAAACTTCTTCAAAGAAGCCATACAGAGCTTTTAAAAGAAATCCCTCGAATGATTCAAAGCCCCCCAACGCTATTACAAACGCTGAATCTGAAGAAGAAGAAGAGGAAATCGCTAATGAAGAGCAAACTAATGAAGAAGAAGTTGTAGAGTTACAAGGAATGTGGGATTTCATCCTCCCACAAGAAGAGGATCAAGAAGCATTCCCGGTTAGTACACGAAGCAGAAATTAGCTTGATCCCCCCCCAAACTACCCCTAAGGCAAAGAGCACAAGCTCGGCAACGAAGGATAAAGTCACACCCAAGAAGACAACATCTAAAGCGACTCAAACTAGCCCAGTCCAAACATATTCCTCTACTCCATCTAAAACACTGATTGTTTCGGATGAAATGGAGTACAATATTATAGAAGATATGAAGGAGACTCGAGCCAACATCACTCTTTAAGGATTGAGAAAATTAAAACACCAGCAAAAGATACTTTTGAAAGAATTACATGCTATGCCAGTTGCACCTTTGCCTGCCGCTGTAATTTCTCAAACTTCCCATGACATGGGAAGACCTCCGACTAATGCGATTAACAAAGTTGATCCAAACAACATTGCGTTAATTGGAGGTAGATCGAGATCTCATACTCCCTCCTTTCTTCTTACTTATGAAATTTTTAATAAAAATGTGCATAATTGTTTAGTGGATTCTGGAGCTTCATCGAATATTTTACCAAAATCAATATGTACAAAATTGAATGTTCAACCACAGAAGTCTGCTGTGCGCATAGTCCAGCTAGATGGATCACAAGTCGAGGCAATTGGCGAATTGAATCAGGTTACCATAAGGCTGTCATCCAACCCAAAGGTATGTCAAGTTATCGACATTTTAGTTGCTGATATTCCAGAATTTTATTGCTTAATTCTTAGCAGGGATTGGTCAGAAAATCTCCATAGATACTTCGCAACTGATTGGTCGCACATGTGGCTGCCCTACAATGGTAAACCAAATCAAATAAAAGTTGAACGAGAACGACATCAGAAATACATAGTAATGGAGCTAGAGGGAGAGAATGAATCAGTAGCATATAACAACAACATTATTGGCAATTACTCAGTAGATTCTTTCCTAGGAAATTTTAATGCTCACACATCACCTTACTTAGAACATTCTGTTTTATCTCAAGTCGAAATTTTTTCTCAAATAGATAGTTCTAAATGTATCAATTTTTAGATATTCCTATAAATAAATCTTCATATTGGAATTTTTTTTTTGATGGTTCTAAATCTAACGAAGGAGCAGGAGCAGGATGCGTGCTATTTAGTCCAGAAGGAGATAAAACTATGTTAACTTGCAGACTCGAATTTGATTGCACCAACAATACAACGGAGTATGAAGCTTCAGTCCAAGGGTTGTACAAAGCAATCAGATTAAATGTCAAATACCTTCAAGTTTTCGGAGACTCTGAAATTGTAGTCAGACAGGTACGTAATACTATACATTGCATATCAGGTCATTTAAAACATTATCAATCTTTAGTTCAAGATCTCACTGAGCACTTTATAGCATTTAATATTTCATCAATTCCTAGACTCCAGAATGCAAGTGCAGACCTTTTAGCTAACGTAGCTTCTAAACTTATCCCTTCAGAAGATTTTAGTCCTGATAAATTTTCAATAGAATTAATCTTTCGACCTTCTATTCCTGATAACATCACAAATTGGAAAATTTTCAACAAAGATCCTGACATTGTGAGTTTTCTCACATCTGAAGGATCCTATACCAATCAAATAATTGATGAAGACCAACATGATCGACAATTGCAACAGGATAGCACTAACAATGTTATACCTAAGTCAGTAGTCAAACTAGAAGACCTTTATGATTTGAAAGATCGGTTTAAAAGATATACTAATTCAAAACTCCAAAGTTCAACTTTGAACTACGAATTAGTAAATCTGGGAACTGATACCAAACCCCAAAACATCAATCTAGGCCTTGGCCTAACTCCTGAAGAAAAATTAGCATATATCTGTCTTTTGAGACAATACATAAATGTTTTTGCTTGGAACTATGATGAACTTAAAACATATGACACTTCTATCATCCAACATACTATTCCCATGATGGAAAATGCAAAACCAGTCCAACAGAAGTTGAGAAAAATCCATCCCAATTTAGAAAATCAAATTAAATCCGAACTCAACAAGTTATTGAAATCCAAAATAATCTTTCCCGTTTGACATTCCAAATGGGTCTCCAACATGGTCCCTGTTAGAAAAAAACGGAGATATTAGAATTTGTATTGAATTTCGAAACCTTAATAAAGCCCGCCAAAAGGATAATTTTCCTTTGCCTCCTATGGAAAAAATTTTGTAGGCAGTCGCTGGGTCATAATTAATGTCCCTTTTAGATGGATTTTCAGGATACAATCAAGTGTTGGTATATCCTGACGACCAATTAAAAACCACATTGAGAACCAAATGGGGTACCTACGCATATCTAAAAATGCCTTTTGGTTTGATTAATGCTGGTGCCACATTTCAAAGAGCCATGGGCATTGCATTCAGAGGTTTAGTTAATAAGTCTGTGGTAATTTATTTGGATGATATAACTGTCTATTCCAAGAGATGAAGCAACCATCTCAGAGATTTAAAACAAATCTTCCAACGTTGTTTAAGGTATGGAATTTCAATCAACCCTAAAAAGTCCTTTTTCGCATTAAGTGAAGGAAAACTTCTAGGATTCATAGTGTCAAAAACTGGAATTCACATTGACCCTGACAGAATCAAAGAGATTTCCGAAATTTCCCTACCTCACAACAAAAAATCTATGCAATCTTTCCTTGGTCAAATCAACTTTGTAAAGAGATTCGTTCTGGATTTTTCAAGAATCGTGTCTCCCTTACAAACGATGATAAAAAATAACTCAATCTTCAAATGGGGTCAAGACGAATATGAGGCATTCAATCTAATCAAACAAGAAATTGTCAATGCTCCATCTTTAGCGACTCCAAATTTTTCAGAGCCTTTTGTTTTATATATATTTGCATCTGACAGATCATACGCAGTGATACTTACTCAGGCAAATCAAGAGAAGGCAGAAGCCCCGATTGCTTTCTTCAGTTCAAATTTACAGGGAGCTGAATTAAATTATTCAGATGTGGAGAAACAAGCTTATGTTGTTTTCAAGGCAATCAAATATTTCAGACCCTTCATACTCAAAACTCATAAAAAAATCATTGTACTGTTTCCAACAGTAAGAAATCTTTTAGTACAAAAAGAGGTAGGTGAGAAAAGAGTCAATTGGGTTACTGCCTTACAGGAATATGATGTAGAAATCAAACCAGCAAGCACTGTAAAAGGTCAAGGCTTTTGCAAAATGCTGGCCGGAGAATCGCTGATATTTGAAATTCCATCTACAAACATACAAGTGCACGAGGTAAGCCTAAACGATAATGAGTCATTATATGCCAATATCATTTATTATCTGAAGAATGGGTATGCCCCTTCACACCTCAATCATACTAAGAAAAGAGCTAAGATTGAAAACCAAACAATATCAACTCTTGAATGATGTTCTTTTTAGGATAAATTATGATTCTGTTCTACTTAGATGTCTTGAAGAATCTGAAGCTAAAAAAGTTTTGCAGGGACTCCATGACAGGCCAACAGGAAAACACTATGCTGGAGATGCTACTGCACATAAAATCTTATGAGCAGGATATTACTGGCTCATATTATTCAAAGACTCATACAATTACGTGAGGAAATGTCAAATCTGCCAAACCACTGCCGAGAGACAGAAGAAACTGTCTTTACCACTACAGCCGATCAACATTGAGCAACCTTTCAATCAGTGGGGATTAGACATAATAGGTGAGATCGTTCCTCACTCTTCTAAGCAGCATAGATATATTATTACAGCAACAGATTACTTTACCAAATGGGTAGAAGCAGTTCCACTCAAGATAGCTAATGCCGAACATATCATTGAATTCATAGATCAATTTATAATCACCAGGTTTGGATTGCCTTCCGCTTTAATGTTTGACAATGCATCATACTTTTCTGGAAATACAATGACTGAATTTGCACTTAAAAGAGGTTTCAAACTTAAATATTTTACCAATTATTACCCACAGGGAAATGGGTTAGCTGAATCTACAAATAAAAACCTAATCAAGATTATCAAACGACCAGTTGACCAAAATCATAAAAATTGGCATAAATCTTTAATATACGCTTTATGGGCAGATCGAATAACGCAAAAAGCCTTCATTGGCACTTCTCCATTCAATTTAGTTTATGGAAAAGAAGTGGTTCTCCCAACACATTTAGCAATCCCCTCTTTGTCTTTAGTTCAGTATATTGATGAAGTACCAAATTCCTCCTTACAGCTGAGGCAAATGGAAATAATTAAGTTAGAAGAACAAAGAGATCAGGCCAAAAGAACTCACGCTCATCATCAAGCATTAGTAAAATCCTCTTTTGATTCAAATATAATGACCAAAAAATATTTTCAGGTGGGAGATCTAGTTTTAAAATGGGACAAGCCCCATGAAGAAAAAGGGAAACATACAAAATTTCAATGAATGTGGCTTAGTCCTTTTCAAATTGTAGAAGTCATAGGTCCATCCACTTTTATGTTGCAGGATTTAGCAGGAAAAAGAGATTCTTTATGTGTTAATGGTCAGATCCTTAAGAAATATTTTCCCTGGAAGATTACTCTTTTATTTTGTAGATTAGATTTTTATTTTCATAAAACCAGTTGTGAATGGTTACATTAGGAATTTACGAAAATAACACCAATTCTCTTTCAGATTTTGATCTTTCGCTTGTATAAATAGAAAATCTTTTGGAAAATTGATCTTTATTGTAGAAAGATATAGTTAAAGACTCTAGCCTAGATATGATACTAGTTTCAACTTCATAAAATCTGATGAAAGAAACCTTTAGTGAGAAATTGTTTTATATCAGTGCAATGAAAGGTATCAATAACAAAATAAAGATTCTCTATAGAACAGCTCTTTCCAAAAACTCTATTATTGTCGTCCAGAGCTATCTTAAGGAAACAATGACTTCCTCCCTACTAAGGAAATCACAACTTTCAGAGGAACAGTCCAAGGATACACTTTATCTTAAAGAGTGAGAGGTCTCATCACGAGCTGGCTTATCATAATCACAGTTATTATAACTTTATGACTTTGCCAAAACTGCATACCACAATAGGGCAATGACTTAAGATTGTTTCAATCAAAAGACAAGGGGTCTCATCATGAGCTAGCTTGTTTAGTAAGTTATAAATCAAGTGAATGACTGTGTCATAAATTGGCTATCAAACCAAGACATTTCTCTTTAAGAGTAAAATAAAATCAAATGCGATAGGTGTTGATACAGATTCTTCTTTGAGAATTATAGGTTTCTTTACGTAGATTTAGGATCATTGTTGGGTAATAGGCAAGCATGTCGAGGCTATGAACACCTGCTGGCAGTAGAGGCTCTACCTACGACAAATGAGCATATTTAAAACTGCTTTACAGAGAAGCCTTTGTTTTATCTTTATAAAACCAAGTAATCACTGATGTAAATACAAGGACTAGCTTGAGGGAGCAAATAATCAAAGTTGAAAATAGTTGAAACAAAATATCATTGACAAGTTAAAGCATAATGTACTTTATCTTTCTATGATAAAGTTTAATTTTCTGGAAAATTTTCTATTTTGGAAGTACAAAAAATTCAAAAGAACGACAAAGATAACTGGTTCTTCCAAGTGAATCGCCAATTGTTGTGGCCACCAACAACCCCCCTTTTTATTTAGTGTTGTGACTAATACTAAATAAATGGGGACCCTTAGTTAAAAATTCAAAAAATCAATTATTGATTATATTTCCTTTTCAATAAAAATTTACCATCATAAACTTAAGAAAAGACCTTTGCGAAATCTTAAAAACTTAAGTTTCGTGATGAGGGAAGACAAAATCACTCAAAGGATATCGCATCGCAAAAAAGATAACAGCATGCCTACTTACAAGCTAAACTATAAAATCGCGAGAATGCGATGCGAAATTGCATAAGGATAAACATATATCACATCGCAAGTCTTAGAAGCACACTTATAATAAAAAACCACAGAAAACGCCGATATGCGATAGCGCATATCGCAAAATCGCGCCTCGCAAGAAACTGCTTAACACAAAACATACATATATTCTGATTATGCGATATTGCAACCATGCGATACTGCGAAATTGCAATAATGCGACAAAATAATCTTACGATAGGACAACAGAAAGATCTTGTGATCTTGCGATTATGCAATGCAGCGATCTACAATATTGCAAAGCAAATCACGAAATCGCGAAATCGCAGACTCTTCTGGCTCATTATTCAAGAAAAAGCTTTTTTCCCTAAAATGAACTGGTTATGCGCTTTAATAATCATTAATGAAGTAGTTGCCAGTTGTTAAGGAAATATGATTTTGTGTTTATTGAAGAGCCAGTTAATGTAAGGTGATATACTTTTGCAGGTATTTAGCATTTAGAGCTTTCCCGTCATTATTTATTATCATTACTCTCACCTCACTTGTAAATTGCAGGAGTGAAGGACAATAGGTTATACAAACTAGTGTCCAAGAAACTACGGTGAAGATAGGCGAGGCTCTACTGTCTGAAGATAAAGAAAAGACGCAGCATGCAACAGAAACGCGGGTATTTTCACCTGGGAAGGCATACATAATCTACTTGAGGAAACAAATCCTAAGGTAATAGGATTTACGGCTACTGGAGGCTCATCAAGGTCATCTGAAGCATCAGTTGCAGAGTTAGCTTATTCATTCCTGCACCGGAGAGCGGCAAGGCCCAAAATTCTCCCCTTCACAGAAATGGTTAAAGGAGTACTAGACAACACTGACATCAAAGACAGGCAGTTTAGGGCTCAAGTTCAAGAGCTCTTAGAATCATTATTTTCACAAAATTTCAACTCTACATCCGCTATAAGAAAACACGCAAGAGGTGAAAATCACACTAAGGAAGCCCAGATTAAGAAACAAAGGCAGTTTCTGATTGCACATCGCTGGGTAAAACTTCTCGAAATGAAAAGCCTCTAATTGCTCAGTCTCCTATAAGCCCAGTACCAAAAAGATAGTGCCAGCTCTTGTTGATTCCGTTTTTGCAGCACATTTAAAGGTTGAAGTCAGTCAACTGACTCTTCTCAAGCAAATGCTGAATGCTTGCGACATTAAGGAGAAAATACAGAAATAGTTAGTTTTAGATTTAATTTTAGAAATAGTTTTATTTTATTTTGCCTAGAAAAAGGACGGTCATTTAAATCGTATCCTAAATTTTTGTAAATAAGTTATTTTTAGATGTAGTTAATAGTATTTAAACCCTTCTCATGCATTTAGAGAACGGTCGAGAATTTTATCAAAAACTTGTCCTCAAAACATGCACTTTTACACCCTCTGAGGAGGTTTTGGTGAATGAATGGAACAGGATTTATTGATTTTTGCATCTGATATCTGCTACTGATGTTGCACTTCTGTACTCTTAGTTGATGTTGGATTGAGAAGAGATAAATTGCTATCACTTGAAGCTCGTGAGTAGAACTAGTTATAAATGGTACTTTTATTTCTTAACTGTTTCTATTTCCTATGTTAAAGTGATATTTAAATTCAGTTATTTATACGTTAATGCTTGAATGCCTGAGTTATCATTTGGCACTTTTGTACAGTGATAGCTATTTATTTGTGCTTAATATATAAAGTAGCTTACTGTGTGATATGTTTTTCACAACTGTTTCACCTAACTTTTTATGTGAAGTGGTTTATCTATATTGAATTCTTTTCTTATAACAGTTGAATGATCTTTATTACCAATTGCTATTTGAAATCATTTTAGATTGCACAGAAGAAAGATTACATCCCGGGTTAGTATAGACTTAGATATTTCTGTTTTATTAGAATACAATAGCATGTCATTAGATTAAAGTTAGAATTAGAGCATCTTAATTAGGAAATGTTAGATCAGAGATATCATATTCTACACACACACACTCAAAAATTTGGAAACTGGTCCCATTATCCCTAGTCGGACCCTCTATACCAAACGGAAAAGGAGCTGCCAACCAAGGTCCAGACCGGGCGGGTATCCCCCTTGTTGTTGACCTGATTTTCAGGGCTTCAACAAACCCTTACTAGAATTCAACAACCTTTTCATTTGTCCTACACTTACAAGGCTAGCATTGATTTTAGTTTGATGAGCCCTTACAATATATTCTACCCCATTTTTTGTGACTTTGTATTTTTTTTCATGACGGAAGAAGATTTCCTTTTTATCATATTTATATGGACTCCCTAACACCATGCCATAGATATCTAATGGTATCACATCAAGTTTTACCTCATCCACTAACTTTGAAGCAATCACAAATTTAACCTTACACTGCTTAGTTACATTCAGTTTTTCTTTATCATGTATCCATCCAAGAGGGCAAGCTTTTGGATTTAGTGTAGTTTCCAAGCCTAGCTTCTTTACCAAGGATTCTAAAATTAAGTTTTCTTAGGATCTGGTATCAAATAGAGTTTCCACTTTTGTATGATTTATGACAACTCTAATATGAAATAGCTCAATTCACTTTCATTCATTAGGAAGAGACTCATCTATTGAACTAGTGCCTTCATGTGATTCAGAATTAACATGAGGTGTAAGAATACCTTTTGTTCCCGCTGTTATGATCAATGCTTCATATTCCGAATCAGATCCAAGGTCTTGCTACATAGTTTCCACTGTCTTCAACTTTCCTTTTCCTCCATACTTCTTTGGTCTCTTTTCTAGGTACTGTTTCCAACAGTGATCATCATCATGACCTTCCTTTTTGCAGTGATTTCAATAAGGCCTTTCTCCTTCTTCTTTCTTGGTTGATGTCATCTTCTTCTCCTTTCCTTTCCATTTCGCTTTAGGTTTGCCACTGGGAGGTTTGAACGGTGATTTCTTGGAATGATCATCTCTTCCATTTTTGCCCCTGTTCTCAATATGAATTGCCTTCAGAATTGTGGAGTCAATAGTAATTGGTTCAAACAATAATAATGAATGCCTAATATAACTATGTAATGACCCAATATACTTAGATACTGCTTCAGGTGAATCAAGTGCAATACCAAAATTAAGTGCATTCTTTCTAAACTCCTCTATAAAACTTTGAACATCCTGACCTTTGCCTTGCCTTCAATACTGCCAATTCATTAATGCTTTTTGCTTGTAACCCAAGAGATAAAATTGTTCCTTTAACGCAAAAATAAAATTAGGCCATGAGGAAAAAAGGTTAACCACATTCTTATTGCTTTGGAATTTGCTCTCCCACCAGATGAGAGTGGTGTTGCTCAGCCGTAGAGAGACCAACTGAATCTTTGCCTCATCCTCCATGATCTATTGAATCCTGCAGTAGATCTCAATCTGCCAAATCAAATTATTAAGATTTTCTATATTGCTTTCACCATTAAATATGGGAAGATCAAATTTGGCATCTAATTTAAAGAAAGGTTTCTTAAATGCATCTCTTGAATTTCTACGATTATGGTGGTGAGAGGAAGAAGAACTTTCACTTGTGGAAGGAGAAGGAGGGGGTTCTTCTCCACCATTTCCATACGTTGAACCTTGTTCTTCTAGTTTTCTCTCTTTTGATTTCTCCATCCTTGAAAGCAATTGACTGACATTCTCTGCCATTGAGTAGAAGGTATTGCAGAAATTTCGCTCCTCTTCAATACGCGCCTCTTCATATGCCATGTTTCTCCTTCAATGTGCATGCCCCACTTCGAGATCGAAAGGATCTAGTTTCCCTTCGCCTTTTCGAATCCTATTTCTTATTAGCATACAAACATGTAATTCACATCTAAAAATACTAGCTCTGATACCACTTGATCCAAGATCTTTTGCTTATAGATGTATTAAAGAATCACATGTAGAAATTGCAACTTAACCAAAGAAATCTAATGTGCACATGAGAGAAGAAGAAGAAACACATAAAGCATGAGAAGAAGAGAGGGAGCTTGATAATGGAGTTCATCCAACTTGGACAACATCTCCCAGCCCTTCTCGGTCAATGGGGAGGCCTTCATTCATTAAATGGCATGAAAAAGAAGAATACAATCATCAGTTACAAAAAAGGAGTCTTATACCCCTGTTATGGAAAATGGCTAAAGAATTAAGAACTCAGATGGAGAAATGGATAGTTCCATTGCATTTGTGGCATCGAGAAGGGCTAAAGCCATATAAAATTTGTCAAGTTTTGACAAAATGAACTTTCGCCCCTCCTGCAAGCTCCTGCCTCGAACCGTGTGCACTGTCCTCTCCTCCTGCACTTTTCTATGTTCATTGTGTTTTATAACATTCTTTTGTTACAAGGATGCTTAAATTGGGGAATTTGTTTGTTTAGAATAGAATTTGTTTGAACGGAAGGATCGACAGGTGCGATGATTCTGACCATCCGACCTTCCTTTGCAACAAATCCCCGAAAATAGCCTTTTTCCATTCATTACAATAATACACAAAAAGACTAGAAAATATGAAAGAAAAGCTATAAATTTGGACTTCAAATTATATAAAATCTGCCTTATTCTCCTGTCGGGTCTACGCTTATCGCAAGTCGTAATGGCCTTGGGGTCTTTCCTTTGACTGTGCCGATCGCTGATCGCTGAAATCCCTGATATCATCTTGACTATTGATTTGTTTTCCAATCCGATGGCGGAGATCACACATAGCTATCGGCATATCGCAATCATTGTCATCATATCACAATTCCTACAGCCTAGGGGTTATTCCATATGGCATATGCCGACACGAATCGCTGATGCTGATCGCTGACGCTGATATCGCATGTCGCCTGGTCTGGGTCCCGATATCGCATATTTCCTACCCCCGATTGCAATAAGTAGGAGATCGTTGATCGAGGGTTCCTTCCTCCTGGCCTTAAGTCCTCCCCTTGAACCCTTCTGATTGTGATTTTCCTTCATAAGGCTTTAAACCCATTTTTTAGAAGAAATGCCTCCATTTTCAAAGGAACAAAGGCAACTTCTTTTTGCGATAACTTCATCATCTGAAGTCCATTTTAGCCCATTCAAATTGCAATAGATTCACAATGAAACAATCTACGCAATGGGACAATTTACCATGTCACTGTGTCTGGAGATCCACCTGGATCATTTCATTTCACCAACTTGGTATTCCATCTATGAATTTCCTGTAAAATGTAATTTCACCTTATCTTTGCATTCGGCCTCCCATCCACATATCATTTATTTCATAATCGTATCAAATTCCATTCCCACCACATTTATAAAAGTCAAAACAATAAAGTTCATCATTTTCAGAGGGGGGGTGCGAAATTACAAGGTGGTGACATGTAGGTTTCGAGGTCTACCATTAAAACTTATTTTTGAACCCCCCCAAACGTATTTTTAACCCTTAGATTAATGTGCCGATATCTCGAGGCTTGGGAAAAAGGGGGGTTTTAAATGTATGAGTGCGAGGGTGATAAGTTTACCTTCTGACTTGGTTTGAAATTACGATCAAATTTTTATAATATAATTTTAATTTAAAGTAAATATTTCCATAAAAATATATTAAATATATTTTTCTAAAAATAATATATTTTAAATTAAAATTAATATATATAAAAGAATAAGCCATTCAAAATCATAATAATTATATTCTCTCAGCATTTAGCCTAGAAGGAAAGTGGCAATTTCTCACTATTTTTTTTTTTTTAATTTTCAGTGTGCCAAAATATGTTACATCATCAGCTCCAATGGGGACTGCTTCCCCCTGTGGGATGCAGAGATCTAGTATACCATATGTCTTATGTGTTAGGCATGGAGTCATACCATAAAATCATTAATCGCTAATATGCCATCATGTAATGTATAGCAAATACCCATCATCCAACTACTGCATATTAAAATTGGAACTGTGAATGGCAACTTATATTGCATACACTAATCTAGATACTTATTCATTCTAAAATCTGAAAATTGAAAACTGTTGAAGTGAAACAACTGACACTGTAAGTGGAAATAAGCACAATATTGCCTAATTCATGGGCTATGGAGTCAATCAGATAATCCCTTGGAAATCATTGCACTCAACCAAACCAAACTTAATACTGCAAACTTGAAATATAACTGAAACAATTGTAGATCTATTGCACCTTGAATTTGAAAGTAGTTAATCAATCCCACACCTTTATCTAATTGAACTAGAAAATTTTACACTGTTAGGTGTAATCTGATTTCCAATGTAACCAAGTACGAAGTGGATTTATTGACAAACCACATTGCCAACAGCTAAATATCTAAAGAATATATACAATATGAACATAAAATCCCATGGAAACTTATACTCACAGGTGTACTTTAAAAGCTGCATCCTCTGTAGACATTTTAGATTTTTGGCCATGCCTAAGAGGGAAAGACATATACTATTGATTGCAAGTATCAAATAACTTTGCATAGTTGTAAAGGCAGCTGAAATTTTGAAACGGTGGGATCAATTACCCAGTGGAATCGCTATATGACAAAGTGGAGTCGTCAGGTGAGATAAATGCAACCAATAATAAATGCCTACTCCTTGTTCACCAGCAAGGAATAGATCTAATATTTATCGTTCCCTGGAGAAAGATCTTTATTATTTCACTGCCCAACAATGACGCCAATTTGATGTTGTCCTTTGAGATAGCCTAAGGTCAATTGGTTAGGCCAAAGAATCTATAATTTTCTTTTGATTTTGATTTAGTTGGAAGACCAATGTATGAAACAAAGTATAAAAATAATGCTCAACCTTTGAATAATACTAACAAGTAAACAAAGGACTATTGTTTAATTCCCACAGTGATTCAAGTTTTGATGATGTCAAGTAGAAGATCTAAGAAAATATGATTAATTTAGTTTCAAACAAAAGGTTAAATAATCATAAGCTAGAAAACCTTCAATAAATTTTTGAAGATTTAACAAAATATACTTAAGCTTATAAAGATACTGATAATTTCATGATTTAGAGGAATATACTTAAACAAATAGTTCAGTAACCCATTCTCTTTTAATGATTATAACTTCAGAAAGGAAATAATAATAACCGAAACACAATCAGACTTACCTAATTACCTTTATAAAACTTAAACATATGCAAAATACATATTGGAAGACGTACTAGAAAAACTTACAAGAGAAACAAACTGTGTGGAACAAAATTCAGAATCTTCTACTTTATTATTAATTATCCAGAAAAGTTGTGTACATGGAATTCTTACAAGATGCTTATGCAAGGGTGCAAACCTTAATAACTCGTAGAGGATAATTATTTATACTAGTTTGGATAGTAAACAAAATATCCTAAAGTGATTACAAAAATAGCTTGAAAGAAAATAGGAAAATAAAATTGTTGAATGATGTATCCCTATTAGGCAGGAAGTTGTTGATGATTGTTCCTTCAAAAATGGTTGTGTTGTCTTCTTGTTGGGATGCAAAGTTAATCAATTGTTTCACATAATTGATCCCACCCCTCCTCACTTGGTATCTCCAGATTTACCATTCTTCTAAATATCTCATCAACTTCAGTGTATCTTTCAAAATTGGTTTTAGTGAGAAAAAGATGTCCAACTTCATATTTGATTGTGATGCCATGGCTCAAAGCTTCCAAAAACTCTTTGCCAATAATCTGTCTTTTTCTCCCTGCAAATTGACTGTTATCTACTGCAATAGTATATAATTTTTCATAGTGTTTGTCCAATTTGATTAATTGATCATTGCATGACACTAACTCTGGTAAACCTTTCTTATTCAACATACTGAACTTAGAATGAAACCTTCAGACTGCAATGTTCAAAGCTTCACACTTCGTTTTCAGCTAAGTCAGTAGATTCTTCTTCATTAGAAATGTCTTAATCTCCAAAATAGTAGTTGTCCTATCTGGAATATTTATCTCTTGTAACTGTTGCTTAGTCTTAAAGTTTAATACTTTGATCATCCCTATTGCTTCTTTGGGTTTTGTCTTCAATGCTTGCCTCTAATTATCTCTCTTTGTCCTGGATCTAGCAATCAAGTATTGTTTCTCAAAAACAATTTTTATGGATGGTCATACTTTTGTTATGGAGTGGATGATGTCTAACCAGATGTCCTCTTTGTCTTGGGTCAAAGTGTCTACAATTAGAGTCTTACTCTCTAATTGTTTAACCTTGAGTCCTAACCTGTGTGACTTTTGCATTTCTTCTACATACAAGGTATCATTATGGAGTAGCTTTTGGAACTTCTGGAGTAACTTTTCAATCTATTGTTTTTGTACCTGTAACTCCTACGATAACCTTGATGTTTCAAATGTTGTTGATGATGAAGCAATGTCAGTGGGGGATGAACTCGACTTTGTACTTGCCATGGGAATTGTTGTTACTAGGGTCACAGGAAGTTGTGTTGCCTATTTTTCCTTGAGCAGTTGTTCTATCTTCTCTTCCATATTCTTGATCTGTATGTTTTTCTCAATAATTAGCTTCAACATCTCCTCCCTTTTTTGTTCATTTTCTACCATCTCTATGGTTTGTGGATCCTCAGTTCAAGGCAATTTCAATCGTTTCTTCAATGCTACTATCTTTGTATTCTTTTTCTTGACTATTCCTTCAATTGCTTTACAGTATTGGGGATCATATCCAATTTTAAAAATAAGATCTTCTAAATAATTTAATTTGTTATCTTTAGCTAAAGATGACAGTTTTTCAATCTCGAGTGGTGAATGCACATTTGACAAGGTAGTTATGAGCTTAGAAAGAGACATGGCATTTCTAGTCATTGTTGAAAATAACATTTCACCTGATTTCCTATGAAAATCCATTTGATCAATAGGATGTATCGGGTTTACATCAAATGAAAATATGGTCTTCTTGTAATCTGTTGTGGATTTGAAAAATGGAATTTGAGCCTGCAAAAATGCCATTTTCATCCTTCCTCTTTCACTGTCAAAGGCAGAGAGAAGTCTATGCTAAGAATTCGATGTCTATTTCCAAAAATGATTGTACATTTGTGACTTAAGATTTTCATTCTTTTGTTTATTTTCCATAAATCTTGAGAAGATATTAGTGTCTTTTGATGAGTTGATCTCACTTGACTGAATAATATCCATAGGGTCAGTTGAAGAAGGATTTGAAGAAGTAGAAGGAGGTTTGGGATCAGTGTTTAGTTTCTTTTGTAGTATAAAATACTCTTTAATGGATTATGTCGCTGACTGAGTTTCCTCTCTAGCTCTTTTTTGTTGAGTACTTTGAGTGACTGGATTATTTACCTATGGAATGGTTATAACCTATTCAATCGTCTTCTAAGAGAGTTCCTTAAGACCACCGCTCCTAGTTGATAAACTTCTCCAATTTGAGCCTGGGAGTATGGTTGTAAGGTGTTGCCTTCAATTGAACTCCCAGGGCTAAAATGATCGCAAAAGGATCATAAGACCAAGTGGTGACATGTAGGTTTCGGGGTCTGCCATTAAAATTTCTTTTTGAACCCCCCCCCCCCCCCAAAAAAAAAGTATTTTTAACCCTTTGATTAATGTGCCCATATATCGAGGCATGTGAAAAAGGGGGGTTTTAAGCGTATGAGTGCGGGGGCCATAAGTTTTCCTTTTGACTTGCCTTGAAATTTGATCGAACTTTTTAAATTAAGTAAATATCCATAAAATATATATATATATTATATATATATATATATATATATATATATATATATATATATATATATATATATATAATATAATATATATATATGTATGTATGTATGTATAAGAATAAACCATTCAAAATCATAATAATTATATCTCTCGGTATTTAGCCCAGAAGGAAAGTGGCAATTTCTCAGTGATTTTTTTTTAAATTTTCAGTGTGCCAGAATATGTTACAACATCGGCTCCAATGGGGACTGCTTCTACCTGCAGGATGCAAAGATGTAGTATACCAGATGCCTTATGTGTTGGGAATGGAGTCATACCATAAAATCATTGATCACTGATATGCCATCATGTAATGTATAGCCAATACCCATCATCCAGCTAATGTATATTAAACCTGCAACTGTGAATGGAAACTTATATTGCCTGCACTAATCCAGAGACTTATTCATTCTGAAATCTGAAAATTGAAAACTATTGAAGTGAAACAATTGACACTGTAAGTGGAAATAAACACAAGATTTCCTAATTCATGGGCTATGGAGTCAATCAGTTAATCCCTTGGAAATCATTGCACTCTACCAAACCAAACTTAATACTGCAAACTTGAAATATAATTGAAACAATTGTAGATCTATTGCACCCTGAATATGAAAGTAGTTAATCAATCCCACACCTCTATCTAACTGAACTAGAAAATTTTACACTGTTAGGTGTAATCTTCTTTCCAATGTAACCAAGCTCGGAGTGGATTTATTAACAAACCACATTGCCAATAGCTGAAAATGTTATGAAACCAACTCAAGAAAAAGATAGAAAATATAGATCAACCCCTTAGAATTCAACCTCTTCGAGGGGGCAGCCTCCTTTACATTACATAAATGAACAATTCTTGGATGATTCAAATGAAAAAACCTCCTTTCTATATATAGGAGTCTAAGGAGTCATAACATAACCTTCGTCGACCTAACAATAATAATATAAAGCCACAAAAATAACAATAGAGGGATTCTATGGGGCACAGTAATAACAATATGGGGACAATAGGGGCATAACAATATTAATAAGGGATACAACTACAATAGTAATGTGGTAATCACTAGTATTATAGGGA
>APFE030650364.1:0-12058 GCA_000404065.3 Pinus taeda | reverse complement strand
GTGGGTCTTCGATCCCACATTAGAGTCTATGAAATCATGATTAACATTTCTTTTGTTTGCATCATGAGTTTCCTTTACGACCTTTTCACCATTACTAATTATTTCTTGTAGAAAATTTGTCAAATCTGCCTTCAAATCTGCCATGTCTCTCTTCAAATCTATCTTCAAATTGTCTATATTAGCTTCCATGCCCTTTATCTTAGATTCCACGCCATTTATCTTAGATTTTGTTAGCTTTTGTGCAAGTGACACTTGTTGCACTTGGTCGTGTAATTTTGATATATCATGTAGCATTTCTTCCTCTTCTTCATGAGTCATGCTAGATATTTCAAGTTAATTACTAGGTGTTTTCATTTTCTTTCCTTGTGGAATCAGTTACCGATAATAATTCTCTACTATGCCCTTCAAATTCCTTCAAAATAAATTTTCAAACCAAGCTTAAGCAAAAATTTAAAAACATCTACACAACTTTTTTCACTTTGTAGGAGCTCTATATTGCCTCTGATGTATATTTGTACTTTCAAATCATCTAGTTCTGAAATTGTGACCTGCAGTAGCCCTCTGTGTCCTCTTTCCAATGCCACCAGTCTGATCCAAATTGGATTCTCCAAGGAAGAGTTATGAAAAATCTCCCACAGTGACCTAATTATAGACTAGTTCAGTAGAGCAAACTTGTATGATGTGCCACAAGTCACTGTTTCGACCTTTGGCTCTAAAAAATATACACAAGAAACTACAGCCCGTCCTCTTTCTGTACCTTCTTACCAAATTTCAATCTGATGCTCCGAGAGAAATGTATGGCGATTTTCCCCAAGTCACCTATTTTGAATGTAATTCAGGAGTCTGCAAAAAGACCAACTTCCTCAAATCATATCTCCGCAAAAATAGAGCGAAAAGCTCTTAAATTTGGATCCGAGGTTTAGCACAATTTCTTCTCAACTGGGTGTTTTTTTTAGCTTTTGAAATGTCATAAAAAAATCTATAGCGAAAATGCCACGATGACCTATTTGGAGCAGTGAAACCCTAGAAACCATAGCTCTGGTACCAAATGTTATGAAACCAGCTCAAGGAAAAGATAGAAAAGATAGATCAATGCCTTAGAATTCAGCCTCTTCGAGGGGGCAACCTCCTTTACATTACATAAATGAACAATTCTTGGATGATTCAAATGACAAAACCTCCTTTCTATATATAAGGAGTCTAAGGAGTCACAATATAACCCCAGCCGACCTAACAATAATAATATAAAGCCACAAAAACAACAATAGAGGGATTCTATGGAGCACAGTAATAACAATATGGGGACAATAGGGGCACAAAAATATTAATAAGGGATACAACTACAATAGTAATGTGGTAATCACTAGTATTATAGGGACCCAACAGAAAATTTGAAGAATATATGCAATATGAACATAAAATCCCATGGAAAACTTATACTCATAGGTGTAATTTAAAGGATGCATCCTATGTAGACATTTTAGATTTTTGGCCATGGTTGAGGGAAAGACATATACTATTGATTTCAAGTATCAATGAACCTTGCATAGGAGTAAAGGTAGCTGAAATTTCAAAACAATGGGATTAGTTACCAAGTGGAATCGCCATATAACAAAGTGGAGTCGTCAGGTAAAAGAAATGAAACCAATAATAAATCCCTAGTCCTTGTTCACCAGCAAGGAATAGATCTAATATTTATTGTTCCCCGGAGAAAGATATCTTCGTTACTTCGCTCCTCGGCAATGACGCCAATCTGATGTTGTCCTTTAAGATAACCTAAGCTCAATTGGTTATGCCAAAGCATCTATAATGTTTTTTTGATTTTGATTTAGTTGGATGACCAATGTAAACAAATTATAAAAATAATGCTCAACCTTTTGATAATACTAACAAGTAAACAAAGGGTTGCTATTTAATTCCCACAATGATTCAAGTTTTGTTGATGTCAAGTAGAAGATGTAAGAAAATATGATTAATTTAGTTTCAGACAGAAGATTAAATAATCATAAGCTAGAAAACCTTTAATAAATTTTTGAAAATTTAACAAAATATACTTAAGATTATAAAGATACTGATAATTTCATGATTTAGAGGGAGATACTTAAACAAATAGTTCAGTAACCCATTCTCTTTTAATGATTATAACTTCAGAAAGGAAATAATAATAACTGAAACACAATCAAACTTACCAAATTACCTTTATAAAACTGAAACATATGTAGAATACATAATGGAAGATGCACTGGAAAAACTTACAAGAGAAACAAACTGTGTGGAACAAAATTCAGAATCCTCTGCTTTATTATTAATGACCTAGAAAAGTTGTGTACATGGAATTCTTACAAGATGCTTATGCAAGGGTGCAAACCTTAATAACTCGTAGAAGAGAATTATTTATACTAGTTTGGATAGTAAACAAAATATCCTAAAGTGATTACAAAAATAGCTTGAAAGAAAATAGGAAAAGAAAATTGTTGAATGATGTGTCCCTATTAGTCAGGAAGTTGTTGATGACTATTCCTTCAAAAATGGTTGTGTTTTCTTCTTGTTGGGATGGAAAGTTAATCAATTGTTTCACATAATTTATCCCACCTCTCCTTGCTTGGTGTTAGCCTCCTGCTGTAGCAGGTTACTCATATTTCATGATTGACATTTTTACAAGCCAAATATGTCATACTTTGCATGCTGCAATGCTCCATATTTGCTAAATAGTCACCAAGGAAAGAAGGCTACTCAAATTTCATCTACTGCATTCCAATTTTGAAAAGTCATTCCAGTTTTGTACAATTCTCATCTAAAGGGAGGTCCAAACAGCTTAATCTTGGTCTCCCTAGGTTTCAATTTCCTGTTTTAGAATATAGAAAATGAAAATTTGTCCAAACAACTTAATCTTGGCAGATTCTTAGATAGGTAGAGAATAAAAGGAGCCCAACTGCTTAATCTGGGCCCTTGGAAGAAATAAGGGTAGTTTGTAGATAGGAAGGCATAAAAGGAAAAAATTGAAATGCTGGATCTGCAAGTCTAAGTGCACCCAAACCAAAAGAAGAAAAAATGTTAGGTAAGTAGGCTGGGTAGGTAGTTTTGAGGTTGCAGAATCTTGATTTCTGATCAATTCTATGTTTTCAAAGCATCATCTCTACTCAGGTCACAATCATCAGGCAATTTCATATAGAGGAGCTCAAATCAGGCATGACTAACTTCCCTTTCTTCCTCTTCCCCAAATCATTAACTAATTTCCCCAAAAAGAGGTCAATATCTGCTTGATATCTCTTTGTTTCATCATTTTCCATGTCATTAACCTTGGTGAAGATCTGCTTCACTCAAGGAGGATCTATACTTTCTCTACACAGCTCTATCTCCCCTTTGAAGCCTAAGATCTCTGAAACTTAGCGCTTTCTTGTCATCTCCATATTAACTACTGACATTATTATTCAACTCCCTATATTTTCCCCATCCCCCTACTAAAACTATGAAAATAATCCCCTATGTAAATATCCCCTCCCCCTGGTTGAAAATAACCATAAGTACCCCCGAGAATTGCTCAGTGTATCTGAAACTTGGCAAGAACCCTCATGCTGCCCCTTCAAACCATCTTCTAATGCAATGGATTCCTTCCAAAGCATAAAATTCCTTTCTAGGTTATCGGACCCCTTCCGAGGCCTCAAATACTCTTCAAAAGCACATACTCACTCCTTCCGATCGCAATAAACCCTTGCCGATTGCCTTAACATTCTTCCGATCCTGGTGAACCCTCTCCAACGCGATTATCGCAATCGGAGGTCGCAAGGGTATTATGGCTCACTGTTGTTTCTTCCCGATGGACGCTCCGCCGATGCCATCTCGCGATCGACATATCACAATATTTTATACCACATAGGTGTGCCCCTTTCCTTTTTTTCCCGATGCACTATCGCGATATTGGCGATCGGTGATCGGCGGTCGCAAGCATCGCGTTTCCAAAATAAATACCTTCTCATTCTCCGCTGATGCGATATTGCGATCATATCGAAAGAATTATATCGCATCACAGTAACATATGAGTCGCCCTCCCAACCAGATCATTGCCACATCACCCTGCCACGTCACCTCGCTGACATCATCTGCCGTACAGCTGACGTCATGCTGACGTCAACAGCCAAAAAAAGGGAAAAACGCGCAAGTGCAAAAGTCGAGCTTCGGAGCTCCAGAATGAGAAACGGAGACAGTTTTCGATGCGCGATTCGCTACGGCAAATGAGCCATATTGGGGAATCTTTAAGGAATCTTTTGATTCCTTGGCCCTTTTTGCACCGAAAAAGCCCGAAATTGCCCGATTTTGCCAGATTAAACGAATTTGAAGACAGAGAGAGACCAGCAACAAAGATTAAAGAGTATCAGATCAAATATGCAGACAAAAAGCACGTCAAATAGTATCAGGAAGTGGCGAAGGCCATCAATGTAGCGGAAAAGTGTATCAAAGGAGATTTTCTCAGGGCTCGAGGCAAATCCAACATTAAAACGAAAGCTCTGAAAGTCAAGAAGCAATTGAAGACGCATTGAAGGCTCACCAGCACAAATGACCGCACATTAAACTCACAGAAGATCAGTGGACCAGAACTCAATGCACAATTATGACAGAACCACTGCACCAAGTCACACAGGACACCTCGTCAACTCAACTTGATTCAGCTGCCTCTGGCGCAGCCCAAAGGACTTACTTGCATTTAATTCCAGCAGCAATTAGATTTTTAGAAAAAGCTTTTTCCTGTAGACCTGTTTAGGTCAATTGTAATAAATGACTTTAGATATTTTGCTTATATATACCACCCTGAAAAATGGAGTATGGGTTGGTTGGTTGGTTGGTTGGTTGGTTGGTTGATTGATCAATAGTTTGATCTTTGTTATTCCGATCTTTCTCTCAAGCAGAGACTCGCACTGTAACTGTGATGCTTTCTATAATCAAAGACTGCTGAAAGCATGGATTCTGAAGCTGTCAGCTGTGTTTAATTGGTCGAGGAGTGATTATGGAATTCCTGTGCTTCTACATGGTTCAATAAGTGTTTCTTAACTCTGTTAGTCTTTTTTTTATGTTTGTTTTATCATAAATCCGCCCTCTAAATTGCAGAAAAGAAGAATAGTTTAGGATTTGCTTAGCTGCACCTTAGGCTCAATTTCTGCAATTTTTCATGTTTTCATCAGGAATAGTTATGAACATGCATACTTAAATGATCTTGTTTACGCTGTTTCTTATACACATATGAATGATGTTTAGGAATTCTTAATTGCTCCTAGATAAACATTTTTCTTTCACTTTCTACCTCCCTGTCAGGTTTTGATGAAAGATATCTTTAATGGCTCTTTCATTCCCTGAACACATCATTCATTCCTCAGCAAATTGATAATTGTCTCATGTATAGCTATTCCTGCTCCACAATCCTCTTGTGACCCAAGAAAACACAAACAAACAGAGCCTTTAATCCATAGCTGCCATGCCCAATGGTTTGAAACTTATCACACCTTACCTTGCCTCTCTGCTTGGAATTTTCTACCTGGCATACATCTTCCATCCAAACAAAAAATCAAAACCCCTGAACCTGAAAACTAGCCTAAAATCATCATCAACAAAGTTAAATCATTAAGAGAGAGCCCTCTCTGATTGCAGGTGGGCTAGAACCTGCAGTCCAAATATTGGTTTGTGGTTACCTCGGCCGTATCCCTACAGGAGCCTAGGGACAACCTGAGTGATAACACTTGGTATCTCTAGATTTACCATTCTTCTAAATATCTCATCAACTTTAGTGTACCTTTCAAAATTGGATTTAGTGAGAAAAAGATGTCCAACTTCATATTTGATTGTGAGGTCAGGGCCCAAATCTTCCAGAAACTCTTTGCCATGAATCTGTCTTTTTATCCCTCCAAATTAACGGTTATCTACTGCAATAGTATATAATTTTTCATAGTAATTGTCCAATTTGATTAACTAATCATTTGATGACACTAAATCTAGTAAACCTTTCTTATTCAACATACTCAACTTAGAATGAAACCTTCAGACTACAATGTTCAAAGCTTCACGCTTTGTTTTCAGCTGAGTCAATAGATTCTTCTTCGTTAGGACTTTCTTAATCTCCAAAATAGTAGTTTTCCTATCTGGAATATTTATCTCTTGTAACGGTTGCTTAGTCTTAGAGTTTAATACTTTTATCATACCTACTGCTTCATTGGGTTTTGTCTTCAATTCTTCCCTCTGATTATCTATCTTTGTCCTGGAACTGGCAATCAATTCTTGTTGCTCAAAAACAATTTTTATGGATGGCCATACTTCTGTTATGGAGTGGTTGATATCTAACAAGATGTCCTCTTTGGCCTGGGCCAAAGTGTCTGCAATTAGAGTCTTACTCTCTAATTGTTTAACCTTGAGTTCTAACCTATGTGACTTTTTCATTTCCTCTACATAAAAGGTATCATTACTTACCTTCTGTGACTCCAGGGTTTGGAACTTCTGGAGTAAATTTTCATTCTGTTGTTTTTGTGCTGTAACTCTTGTGCTAACCTTGATTTTTCAAGTATTGTTGATGATGAAGCAATGTGAGTGGGGGATGAACTTGGCTCTGCACTTGCCATGGTAATTGTTGTTACTGGGGTCACAGGAAGCTATGCTGCCTCTTTTTCCTTGATCAGATGTTCTATCTACTCTTTCATATTATTGATCTGTATGTTTTGCTGAATAATGAGCTTCAACATCTCCTCCCTTTTTTGTTCATTTTCTACCATCTCTATGGTTTTTGGATCCTCAGTTGAAGGCAATTTCAACCGTTTCTTCAAGGCTACTATCTCTGTATTCTTTTTCTTGAGTATTTCTTCAATTGCTTTATAGTCTTCGGGATCATATCCAATTTTAAAAATAAGATCTTCTAAATAATTTAATTTGTTATCTTTAGCTAAAGATGACAGTTTTTCAATCTCAAGTTGTGACTGCATATCTGACAAGGTAGTTCTGAGCTTAGAAAGAGACATGGCAGTTGTAGTCATTGTTGAAAACAACATCTCACCTGATTTTCTATGAAAATCCATTTGATCAATAGGATGTATCTAGTTTACATCAAATGAAAATATGGTATTCTTTTAATCTTTTGTGGATTTAGGAAATGGAATTCTACAAAAATGCCATTTGCATCCTTCCTCTTTCATTGTCAAAGGCAGAGAGAAGTTTGTCCTAAGAAGTTGATGTCTGTTTCCAAAACTGATTGTACATTTGTGACTTAAGATTTTCATTCTTTTGTTTAATTTCCAGAAATCTTGAGAAGATATTAATGTATTTTGATGAGTTGATCGCAGTTTACTGAATAATATCCATAGGTTTAGTTGAAGAAGTAGAAGGAGGTTTGGGATTAGTGGTCCCTATTAATGAAATGTCTTCTAAATCTTCAAGATCAATTATTTCTAGTGGCTTCCTTCCTGATGATATTGACAATCTGGTGTTCAATTTCTTTTGTAGTATAAAATACTCTTTAATGGATTATGTAGCTGACTAAGTTTCCTCTCTTGCTCTTTTTTGTTGAGTACTCTGAGTGGCTGTAGTATTTACCTATGGAGTGGTTATAACCTATTCATGTTCTTCTAAGAGAGTTCCTTAAGACCACTGCTCCTAGTTCATAAAATTCTCCAATTCTAGCTTGGGAGTATGGTTGTAAGGTGTTGCCTTCAATTGAACTCTCAGGGTTGAAATGATCCCAAAAGGATCATAAGACTAGGTGAAGCTTGGCTACAGATCTTGTTCTTCAATAATTTGTCTACCTTTGTACCTGCAAACCTAGTATTATAGATGAATGTCCCTACCTTGGATTTGAGCTTGAACTGTGGCTTTTTTTTACTTGAGACAAAATGGACTTCATCCATATTTATCATCTGTCTGATGTATTCCAGTGAGAATATCCTCATTGGCACATACTTAGGCAGTTTCTATGGAGCTAGCTCGCTACCATTTATCATAATTTCACTGTACTTATGGTACAGATGCTAGTCACTAGTCTTGATCTGTTCAGATAGGTGCAATATTTTCTTACTTTCTTCTCCAATTCTGGGCTTTGCCTGGCCATTGAGTAATTGAAGAAATGGATGTACAAAAGAATCTATAAACTAAGACAACGTAAACTTTGATGATGCTACTTTAACTAACTCTGTCCAGTGAATCACTGATTGATTCACTCCTTGCTCATCTTGCATGTTAAGTTGAATGTGCAATGAATATCCTTATTGAAACAAAATCAAATGAATTATGACTAGGCTATATTTGAACACTCCTTGTGTGGTAAAATTCATAAATTGTTCATGAATATTATCAGCTAGGAATTGGCTATAATTATACATGAAAGCAAGTTGATATTCCTTAATGAAAATGGAAACGAATCCAAGGATGAACTCATCAACAAGTTGATCATTTTCATAGCCTAGGAGGTATGATAGCAGGGAGATGATATGTCTAGTGGCTTTAGGGAACATACAAGATGAATAAGGTGGGTTTCTCTTAGGTAATTCAACATCTTCTGGTAGAAAAAGTTCAAAAATAAGGGCACTCTGTGGGAAGGTGAGTTTATTATAAAGGTCCATGAGAGCTATTGGTGAGAAATAGCTAAGGGAGTCAAATGAAGGTATCAACATCATTTGGTTTATACTCTGAGCAGTAATGGTGATCAAGATTTTTCCATCTTGATTCATCACTGTTCTGTGCACATGATCATACTTGGCTTGACACCAAGTGATCAAATCAGGGAAATGATGAGTTTTGGGAAAGGAGAATAAGGGAAAAAGTGTCTCCTAGAAACGAATGGGATCTTCTTTATCTATATATTTCTGCTTCAGCCACAAATGAAATTCTTGGAAATCAAATTTTCATTCACAATTTGTGACTTTGAACAGGGAGCCTACAAGGGGAAGGTGATCCAAGTCGAGCAAGGTTGTAGATGGATTCTTTTCTTTGGCAATTTTCTATGTTTTAAGTTTGGGGACCATCTTGCTACACGGTGGAAATATGAAAACTGATTTAACTAAAGGACAGATGATAGGGAAAATATACACACATAAAATAAACATTTTGGCGATATGGATGGAAGAAGAAAAGTGGTAAAGGGTAGATCCATGGGCTATTTATAAGTAGAATTGGGCTTAATTTTCCATTTAACATATAACCGTAAGCAATTTATTACAAAGGAGCAGGATTAATAGTCCAATGGGATGGTAAAACGGTTAAATGAGGTTGGCAATGGAATAGGAGAATATGGTGCAACGAATTTATGGCATGAAAACTTGTGAGTGGGTGAGGGATAATGGATGGATAACAAATTTATGACATGGCAGCTTCCGTATGGAGAAGGGGATCACAGGCGAATGATATGGCACAGGAGCGAGGTCAACCATTGGAAGGCTAGAAATCGTTGGTGAGATTTCGGGAGGGTGGTGAGGTGGTTTATGATTTTGGGCTTTGGGGACCCAAAATGCTATGGGAGTGACACATAGCAAAAATGAGCGGCCATTCAATCAATTTTTCGGATCCCCCCCCCCCCTCACGTTAACAGGAAACAGCTGAACGAGGGACGAAATGCTACCTCCACCATTGATCTAGGAAATGTTGATCGTGTCCGTTGAAAGGTGTCAGGAGTTTATTCAACGTTCATTTAACATTTTGTCAATTTGTGACATTAGACAATTTAGCGCCCTTTTCTTTTTATAACCTTAGGTTAAAAGAAATTAAACTTAAAAATGAAATCTTAACTTTATAATCAAGAAAAATGCATTTTTTATGGTGCATTTAAACTGGCTGCCTCAAATTTATTTGATTTTCAACTAAAGCAATGTTTTTTCATTCTTTTGCTTTTCTAACATTTTATTTGATTTTGCCTTCCTTTTTAAGGGCAATCTAACCTATCATTTTTTCTAATATGGATATGAAATAAAATATTCCTAACATTTTGTTTTGTACTTTTCTTTTTGTCCATACCCTAACTTAACATTTTATCATATTTTACTTTTTATTTTTCTAATATGCTAACTTATCAAAACTAAAATTGTTACAATACATAGCAACATATATTTGCATGCATCAATCAAAATTGTCATCATCAAATAATGAGGTTTTATACTGAAGCTCTGTTTATCTCCTTGAACTAATGAAGATCAACATGTAAGAAACATAACACATGTACTATATGCATAATCAAAAGAATCTTCCATCATCATAAATCTGATCAGTAGCATCATAACAACTATGTGGCTCAATCAATATATAAGTATCATCCATGATTTCATCATAGAAAACCCATGACTACAGCATAGCATGATGCATCATTCAAAAACTTTAGCAACATGAGAATCATTATGTAACAATAAATTCTCAAGCAATCATAATGCCAACAATCCATTATTAGAAGCATATAAAGTATTCCCCCTAAACCTATGCCAACTTTTCATTGTTGTGTCCGATCACATCAACTCATCCATTAGTAAGGCCATCAAATCAACTTCATAAATCGATAAATCCATGTCATTAATGCCATATTATAGCAATTCATAAACCATCATTATCGAATATCACTTCTAAGTAGCATCCACATATTGTAACTACCAACATCAAAACAAGAAAGCCAAATAACAGCCTGAAGCATATCATAGCTTTTCCTTGAGTCTGTCCAACATAGGAGAAAAATACGCAATTTCTTCTATCAAAACTCTTGTATGTACGCGATTGTCCTTTATAATATTTGTGTATTGGTGAGCACCAGTATTGCAGCAATAATGCTGCAACTCTTGGGGCTTCCTACTTTACTTTTATCAACCCAATAGTTCTTAACAAACTTGGAAGCGACGGTGTTGTGTGCACAAGTACTAGCTCTTACTGCAGGTTGTCACTTGGTCAGCTGGCGCAACATCACTAGAAGCTCAAGCCAGGTTCTATGAATTTCTAGAAGAAGCTTTTAACTATGATGAAATAAAGCTAACTCTATAGAGGCTATTCTATTTGCAGAAAGAGAAGGAAGACTGAAATGTAATGCAAACCCTGATTTATCCAACTAACCCTACTTTTGCAGAAAAAGAGATAGAAACTGGTGAGATAAATTCCATTGACTATGGGAAGGTGAATTACATCTATTTAGGCTACTTCTGAAAGAAAATGAGAAAAGAGCATCCTTTTGTATTTTTTGAGTGTTTTTATGTGAAATTATTATGCTTGTAATTTATCGGATTGCGATCGTGGCAGAGTTTTGGTGGCGATGGAGGATGGATTTGGTTTTTACAGAGGTGGAGGAAGGTGTGGAGAGGTCCTAAGAAGCCTCTAGTACCATTATGAAGACTTCCCTTGCAATAAGACTTCGAAAAATCACTCGGGAGAAATTCTACAGGAGGCTGCAGGGGATCTACAGGAGGAGGCCGAGAGCTATTATTGGAGGTTTTGAAGGTGGAAAAATGATGGGAAAGGGTAACTGAAGGGTAGATGAAGGTGTTGAGGTGTTTGGATCTTGTCAAGGAAGATCAAGAGGGGACATGATGGTTGGATTTGTTCAGATGGCAAGAAGGAAGCTTATGGAGGAAAATGCAGAAATTAGGGCAGATTGGTGAAATGTTGTGAATGACTTGGGAAATCTATGAGAAGTGAGATTATTCTGGCTCCTTTATGGATGTATGGTGTGTTAAGGTGCCCTACAAGAAATCTACACATCTACTTACGAAAACGGATCAATGAAAGGACTAACTATACCATGAAAACAAAACTTTCTCTAGCTTGACCTAATTTCTAACCTACAAACAAAAAATGTTGAATTGTAACCTTTGAATAGAAAATCATGCAGAGAGATCTATTGTAAAACAACAGGAAATGATCTAGGCAACTGAGTCTGAAGCAATACATTAATCTTTCCAAATCCAGTCATCACACTAGAAATTGCATGGGAGAGCTGTCACACGAAATGAGTTATACTTGCGGACAAATCTAACCTTCCTAGGAGTCTAAGACTCTCTAATGACAAACAAACCAAACAAGAGCTATCCTTCTCTAGATACACATCATTCTACGAGAATTCAAATGT
>APFE030650349.1:0-37027 GCA_000404065.3 Pinus taeda | reverse complement strand
ATAGGGGATATTTTCTAGATGATTTGAAGAATGAAAATCCACCTACCTTTGATGGAGAGATGAAGAAATCGTAAGATGCAGAGGCTTAGTTGTTTGGCATGTGGAAATTATTTAGATTGCATGATTACTCAGAAAATATGAAAGAAAAGATAGGCCTTTTTAGTCTCAAACGTAAAGCGCATATTTGGTGGTAAGACATGAAGAATATAAAGGACATACATGAGGATGAATTGACTTGGCATACATTTGAAAATCTATTCAAGAATAAGTACTTGCCTAAGAGGTATCATGATGACAGAGCTATAAAGTTTTATGATTTGCGGATGGGTTCTATGATAGATGAGGAGTATACTAGCAGATTTTTAGAGCTGTTGAGATATGTGTCTTACCTCAGAGAGGAGAAGGCCAATGTTAAGAGATTCATCAGTGGATTTCCAGTTGCATGCAAAGACTGGATAGAGTTCGATAAGCCTATATCAAGGCCATCTGAAAGTTGAAGCATTGTTATGAGCAGTCGAAGTGCAAAATTGAGCCTAAAAATGACTTGAAAAGAAATGGAAAAGCTAACGGAAAATGGCCACCAAAGAGAGGAAGACCTCAAGATGCAAGTGAGAAAGATAATGTAGTTCCTTACAAGAGATTCAATGCAGCTGAGAAGGGACATGGAGAGTAGTAGGCTAGAGTCGGTGGTAGGGAACCATTGCAGTGTTGGATATGTGGTAAGGATCATCGTAAGAGGGATTGCCTGCAATATCATAGTGGTGGTAGACTTGAGATCTACAGTGCTCAAGAGGCACATATAGTTGGTGATGTTGGTGAGATCATTCCTCGGATTGTGCAACTTTCGACAACAAGCATGTGGGATCATCAGGCATTGATCATTGAGATTGACAGTAAGATCTATGATCAAGTTGTTTTTATTTTGATTGATCGTAGATCTAACTATAGTTATATTAATCCTCACTTAGTGGATAAGTGTGGTTGAGAAAAGAAGTGCATGCAGAATCTTTGTTGGTACAGTTTGCTACAGTTATGAAGAATTGAGTTCACCACTGGGTAAGAGCTTGTGCATTTTAGTTAAATGGTATTCTTGTAGCAATGCATTTGAATGTATTGCCATTGGGATTGTAGAGTATGATTTTGGGTATGGATTGGATATACCTTCATAGAACCAAGGTGGATTTCTTTGACAAGGCCATCGAGTGTGTGGATGATAGTGGGGAAAAGAGGACCTTGCAAGGAAAGAAGAAGCCTACATCGGTGAGGATGGTTACAATTATGCAGGCTAAGCGTAGTTGCACAAAAAAGTTGTGTGATATTTTGAGTACACATTTCCAGTGACAAGAGTAAGGAGGTTGAAGATGCTGATGTGTTGAGTAGGTACCCAGTATTGTAGCAGTTTATGGATGTATTTCCTGAGGACATTTCAAAGTTGCCACCCCACAGGGAGGTAGAATTTTCTAATAATTTAGTGCTAGGGGCATCTCCAGCATCGAAAACACCTTATAGGATGAGCACACCTGAGTTAGTTGAGTTGAAGTTGAAGCTAAAGGAAATGTTGGATCAAGGATACATCAAAGCTAGTGTTTTACCTTAGGGAACACCAGTGTTGTTCGTAAAGAAGAAATATGATACTCTTAGATTGTGCATTGACTACAGGTGGTTGAACAAAGTAATGATCAAGAACAGGTACCCTTTGCCAAGGATTGATGATTTTTTTGACCAGCTAAAGGGAGCAACAATGTTCTCTAAGATTGATTTGAGATCAAGATATAATTAGTTATGCATCAAGGAAGAGGATATCTTCAATAATGCATTTAGGACCAGGTATGGGCATTATGAGTTTGTTTTTGTTCCATTTGTCTTAACTAATGCTCTAGATGCATTCATGTGTTTGATGAATAGCATGTTGCATCCATATTTGCACAAGTTTGTTATTTTATTCATTGATGACATACTAGTATATTTTAAGAATGAGGAAGAACATGCCAAACATTTAGTAGCATTGTTGAGCTTGCTAAGAGAGCATCAATTGTATGCTAATGTTAGCAAGTGCAGCTTCTTTCGGACTGAGTATAGTACTTGTGACATGCTGTCTCCAAGGAAGGCATAGAAGTAGATCCAGAGAAGATAAGGGCCATCATAGAATGGGCAACTTCTAAGAATGTAGATGAGGTGAGGTCATTTATGGGATTGGCAGGTTACTACATGAGATTCATCAGGAAATTGTCACACATTGCATATCCTATTACATCATTGCAACGGAAAGGTAATAAGTTTGAATGGATGATGGAATGTGAAGATAGTTTTGAGTAGCTAAAGATAGCAGATCCATACGAGGAGTTTTCTTTGTGTACAAATGCTTGCAAAAGGGGACTTGGTGTATTTCTCATGCAAGAAGGACAGATAGTGTGATATGAGTCACAGAAGCTAAATGAGCATGAGAAAAACTATCCGACACATGATCTTGAGCTAGTAGCATTTATACATTCATTAAATATGTGGAGACATTATCTTCTGGGAAGGAGGTTCACATGGATGAGCAATCACAATGGGTTAAGGTATTTTTTTGACCAGCCAAATCTAAATGCCAGGCAAGCTAAATGGTTGGCCACCCTTAGTGAGTTTGACTTCGAGATCAGACACATCAACAAGAAGGAGAACCAGGTTGCAGATGCTCTTAACTAGAAGGTACAGGTAAATCATATAGAAGATATAAGCAATATGGGACAGAGTTACAGGATAGGATTTTGCAGGGAGGACAGTGCGATGACCAATACATGGAGATTATGCATAGGTTACAACAGACTACAAGTATAGGTGCAGGTACAGTTACAGGTGATCAAGATGTAGAATATCGTCCCACACCAGATGACTTGGTGAGGTTTTGAGACAAGAGCTATGTGTCAAATTGCAGTGAGCTCAAGAAGCTTATCTTGAGGGAGTTTCATGTGAAACCGTATTTGGGTCATATAGGATATCAGAAGACATTGACAACTGTAAAGAATATTTACTATTGGCTGAATCTTAAGAAGGAAGTGGCGGAGTTCATAGCTATATGCTTAGATTTTCAATAGGTAAAGGCCGAGTGCAAGCATCTAGGCCATCTACTATAGCCTATAACAATTCCAGAATGGAAATTGGAGGTCATTTCCATGAATTTCATTACAGGTCTTCTGAGGATAGTGAAGCGACATGATTCTATTAGGGTCGCGGTTGACATGTTGAGCAAGGTAGCTCACTTCATTCCAGTAAATACTACATATTCATCTAGTGAGGTAGCATAGGTGTTAATCAGATAAATAGTGAGGCTACATGGTGTTCCAAAGAATATTGTGTCAAACAGGGATGAAAATTTCAATTCCAAGTTTTGGAAGGAGCTATATGCAGACTTGGGTACAAAGTTGGCCTTTAGCACAACTTATCATCTGCAGATAGATGGTCAGACAGAGAGGGTCAACATGATCTTCGAATATATGTTAAGGATGTATGTGATCCACCAATAGAGGAAATGGGAAGAGTATTTAGCATTGGTTGATTTCTCATACAATAATGGTTATCAGGAGTCATTCAGGATGAGTCCTTTCAAGGAATTGTATGGGCAGAGTTGTAACACTCCCATTAGCTAGAGTGATCCGGTGAAAAGGGTACTCATTGGACCAGACATGTTCACGGACATGGAGCATGAGATGTAGGTTATAGAGAAGAATCTCAAGGAAACATAGGATAGACAGAAGAGTTATGTAGATAAGAATAGGGTGTTCAAAGAACTTTAGGTTGGGGAGCATGTGTATTTGTGCATCAAGCCCAAGAAAATATCTTTGAGGATTGGTTCATGTGCCAAGTTGGCACCACAATTTTACAGGCCTTATGAGATCCTTGAGAGGATTGGACCAGTGGCATATCAACTTACAATGCCTCCAACAATGGAATTCCATGATGTTTTCCATATTTCATTTCTTAAGAGGTATATAAAGGATGTTGATCATGTTATTGGTTGGTCTATATTGTAGGTGGATCAAGAAGCAGAGTTCCAACCAAAGCCTCAGTGTATATTATAGAAGAAACATCTCATGCTCAGGAACAGTGCCATAGAGAAAGTTAAAGTGTAGTGGAAGGACTTTGGGCCTACAGAAGCTACATGGGAGAAGGCAGATCAGATGCGGGTCTTATATCCTTCATTATTTTACGGTTGAGGCAAATCAATTTTGTTTTGATATTGGTTTATGTTTGGCATATGTTTTTCTCATGTTTTGATATTTTTATATGTATATGGATGTAAATACCGACATGAGATACATTATAAAGCTCCAATAAGTGGTATGGTTGTTATCTTGTCATGTTGTCATGATGTTTTTATTTTAACCAAGTTCTTCATTGTAAATACTGCAACGAGCTAAGTTATGAATATCCATAGGCAGTATGTTTTCTTTTCAGTGATTTTGCTAAGGTCATGGTGTGCCTTAACACTGAGGATGGTGTTCTCCAAGGGGGAGGGTTCTGTAACAGTACTAGTGAAAATTTCATGTAATAAAAGTTAATAAAGGAAAAATAAGACCATGGTTAAGGGAGATGTATTCCAAGATGAATTTTGGGAAAATATATCCTAGTTGGCATCATTAAAAGGAAAAGAGGCATTTTTGGCACATTTAATTTATGAAAATAAAGGAAATTAGGAGAAAAGGAAGGTAAAAGGTCATAGGTTGCATATGAGGAGGAAATTGAAGGAAAATAATGGAAAATGAAGAAATTAGAGGCCTCATGCATAGAAAGGCTTCCGGGGATCAATTGATGGCTTTTTTCAAGTTCAAGTTTGGATATCTCTCATTATTCTCTTTGCCTCTCTCACTCTCTTAGTCACTTATAGTTTTCTTGGAGCACTCTAGTTTTGAGAAAAGGAAAGGGAAAGAAAGAAAAAGCAAGCAAGGAACAAGGAAAGGAAAGCAAGATCAAGCAGCTTTAACAGGAATACTTGTAGGTAACCTTTTACGTGTGTGATTTCCTAGTTGGTTTGGACATGCATGGCTTTGCATGTTGGTGTATGGTTCTCTTGTTGTTAATGGCATGGTATTGACGGGTCCCGAACCTAGTCAAATTTTCCTATGAGTAATAAAAGCTAATTTATCTTAATTTTTCACTGATTTATATGTGGATTTAATGGCTATCATATCTATGATATTTATATGGTTTTATGTTTGTTATAGGCATGGTTAAATGAATGGTTCATGTCATGGTTATTTCATATATATACTTGAAATGGTTAAATGGATGGATGCAAGACCTAATTGAGGATGTAGTGGATCAATTGAGAAGGGTACCTTCTAGTTTTGTTTCATAAGTTGTTTCAATCATTTATTCTTTGTCTTCTATCCTAGACTTGTAGGTTTCATTGATGCCAAGTGTTTGACAAAATGTTAGTCCCGGTTGGGGATGCTCAAGCCTAGTACTAACTGTGGTTTTGATTGATCAGCACAGTTATCATGTTTTTAATGATTTCTGAAAGTTACAACAAGTTCTAGGCAGAGGGTAGGATTTTGGGCTAGAAACGTAGCTCCAATCCCGAGGTCCCTGGCATAGAACTAGCAATTCTGGACCACATTCACAGGCTCATGAGAGTGACTTTAGGTTGCTGGTCACTCCCTTGTCCATAGACTAAGAGTGACTATGGCCTAAAAGTTGTAGAACAGTAGTGAGACCAAGTGACAGGCTATATGAGTGGTTGACTTGTCTCATGAGCGGTTTGTTGATGATGTTGGATGACTCTATGTGATGTTCTATCCATTCCACTTCCTTAGGGTTACATAGGAGGTCCAATCTGATTGTAGTAGCATCCCTCCTCAAGTTTACCCTAGTTGGCTTGGTTAATTTGGGTAGACCTAGGAGGGGATGTTAGAGGTTTCCTTCTTGCTCCAAGAATCCAAGTATGCCACACCCTCCAAGAGTGTACCAAGAAAAATTTAGGTCTCCAAGAGTATGAGAGAGAGAGAGAATAATAAGAGAGATCCAATACTAGATTGGCAAAAGGTTACCAACTAATCCTTAGAAGCCTTTTTATGAATGAGGCCTCTATTTTCTTCATTTTCCATCATTTTCCTTCAATTCCTCCACACATGCAACTTGTGACCTTTCACCTCCCTTTTCTCCTAATTTTCATTATTTTCATAAATAAATGTGCCAAAAATTCCATTTTTCCTTTCCAAAGCTTTAGCCATTTCCTTTGCCAATTTCGTTAGCCATAACCAATCACAAGTGATCCGCATCACTAGGAATTTGCCTAACATTTAGCTTGGAATAAGTGTCCCATCATCCATGGTTATTACTTTTTCTTTATTTACTTTTATTACATGGAATTTTCACCAAGGCTGTTACGGGCAAGGATTTATCTCGAAAGAATTTGGATTGTATCTTCAGGTGCCCACCCTTCGAGTACATGAGATGGATGACTCAACAGAGCAGCTGCACAAGGAGACAAACATGACATTATATGATCGTGTTCATTTCTTTACTAATGGTATGCAGAGGTCTTCAGGTGACTATACCAAGTTGTATAGTGAGTGGAGCAATGAGTGCTTCACATTGACTAGGATGACTTGGGGTCCTAGTATCGAGGTACTCCTTCATGACAGGATAGTGTTGGGGACAGGGATCACTTAGTGGCACTTTTGGGACCTCGGTATCATTTATAGTAGCCATTTGGGTAGGCTGATAGATGGGAACTTGTTCAGAAATTGCTTGAGGACAAGCAATTTTTGGTGGGGAGGACTGTCATGTCCTTAATTAATAATTTTGCTAGGGGAATTATCAAATTTGCAATTTTTGGTAGTTAATAAATATTTGGCATATAAACATAGGAAAAGTGGGTGAAGAAGGAAAATTTACAAATATGCTGCCCCCAAACATTAGAAAAGCCAAGAAATTCGATGGGGAGTGGAGAGTGGGGGCCACTCCAAGGGAATACACACCCCTTGGAAGATTTCAAATTGGGTGAGAGAGGGAATTTGATGGGTGGAGCCCACAAGGAGCAAGAGGGATGGCTAGCTATAAATTGGAGGTGAGGGTCTCATTTTATGGGCTTTTTGACATTTTATTATCCATTGTTACTCTAGTTGTTCAACTAAGTTACAAGTGTTGCTTAGCATAAGTTATTCCCAAGGAGTGAAGCTCAAACTTCTCTTTGGTGGACCTTGATTGCTACCCTAGGAAGGATTTTGATCTTATTTGGATGTTGGGAGAGAGGCATCACACAACACTACACCATTCTGGTTCAAATGGGACGCAAAATGGAGAGCCAGATAGTCATAGAGGGAGATTGGTGTCGAAGTTGGAGATTGTATTGTTGTTGGGATGTTTCTTAGAAAAAATCCAAGTTGAGGAGCATGATTTGCAGGTGGAGAGTGAGTCCCTCACACATGATGAAATTGTTGGGCATAGAGACTGTGACATCATCTACAGACCTACGTAGTCATTTGTGGGTGTCAATTGAGTGGAGTCTTGGGAAGAGGATTGAGGAGTTGGGTTGCTCATATTTTGGTTAGAGGATCATTAGGGTGTAGTTTATTGGCATTTTGGGAGCAGAAAACATCTTCCTCTGCTATAGGGGATAATTTCTAGTTGTGGTGAAGGGAAAATCTATTTGTGGCCAAATTTTTAGTGTCAAAACCATAGAAAACCATTTATGGTTTTATTTTGGGTTTTTGGCAAGGATCAAAAACCTAAATTTACAAAATTTTCTAGGTAGTTTTGAGGGGATAAATCAAGGGGCCAAGTTAGCTAGTAGTGTAGAAAAAGTTGGGCTAGTGCAGATTTATGGAGGGACAAACTATTACATAAGTTTGGCATTGGGAGATTAATCACCTGGGGCTTGTAGCTTGCCGTGAGCAAGGCCAAGTGCACTCCTTCCAATTTTTAATGTGCTCTGATAGTTTACATATAATATAATTGGCCATTGTGGTGTTTCGAAGCATTTTTCTATTTATGGTCTTTGTTGAAAGTTGTTGTGCTATTATTTTTGTGCATGTCTTTGATTATCATTGTAAAATTTATATTTGAAACATTACATTGTACATATGAGTACAACATATACCATAAACATCCCAAGAATAGTACTAAAAAAATTGTAATACATGCATGAAAACATGTTGGCTCATAAAGCTTCAATTATAAGGTGAAAGATCCAAGTCCATCAATTACAATGGTGGACACTAGTTCTAGTAATGGAACGTTAAGTCACTTCTTTCTTCTCCAAAGAATAGTTTTCTCTCTTATGCCAAGTAGAGAAGCCAAGACCAGCTCTCCAAAGCTTAACCCTCCATAAGCCTTTTGCTTGAGTTATGAGGTTCCTTTTATAATAAGAGGAATGACCTTTTATATCCCCATGAATCTTGAATTACCCTCATGACTGTCAGACTTCTGATATGTCCTTTGAACTTCTAATCAACCCTTGAACTTCTAATGACTTTTGGACTTCTCCTAAAGACATTTTGTCCATATATAACTAAGTGACTTTTCATATTCCACATATGACTCTTGGAATTTCACACATTACATTTTGTCTTGTTCTTGAGAATATATAATTACATTCCACATAATGATGTGGCATGACGCATGTACACATATCAACTATTATGATGACACTGGTACAAATTACAACTTGACAATGATGACATGATCTTCATGATAAGGTGGCAATGCTAAGTTGTCTTCATTACTGCTTCATATTGCATTCTTGGTAATAGATCTAATCTATACTTCATCTTTATGAAACATCCACTTTATTGTTCATATTCACCCTCTAAAGGGTCTTTGTTCAATATCATAATCCTTTGAGTCATCATGTAATGTCTTATTTCTGTTTCTGTCTATGATCTTCTTGATGTCCTTATGGTAGCTCTCATAGTGCTTCTTCTTTGCAAGTGTTTCTTCTTGGCTTCTCCTTGATATCTTCTCTTGAGAATCACCTTGTCATGATTGGGAGGTATTCCTACCAATGAAAATAATTAATGGCGAGGAAATATCAATATTAAAACATCTCTCCTATCACTACCTAGCTCATGGAATGATCTTCTCATGATAGGCCTGTGTGAAGGTTGGAAGAAGAAGTTTTGATTAAGAGGGTGCAGTCAAACTCATTAGCACCTTAGGAGGGTTCCATTGTTCATTTTTACTATGCCATGCACTTTGAGGAAGATCTCTCCTTGGTCCAACACAATGGAGGAATCTGAAGGGACAAGGTGAAAATATTCATGCTTCATGGTTGTGACATGCACTCCAAAGAAAAGAGAGGAAAGCCTAAAAGTGAAGTTTGACCAGTCAAGGGTGAGGGGAAGCATCCTTCAGTCTTGCCTACTATGCCATGAGCTCAAAGGAAGGGTCAAAGTAAGGCTTATTGCACATGAGTGCATTGGGAAGGAGGGAAGGTGAAAGGTTCATCCTTTAGTACTACACTATGCACTCAAAGGGAAAGACGACTCCAAGGAGGGCACAATGTGAGTAGTGAAAGGCAGGAGGAGGCTTCCTTCAACCTCCCTTACTACACCTTGTGCATAAGAGGGAAAATATAGGAATGATTGGGCACATGAGCACATTGGGAAGGAGGGAAGGTGAAAGGTTCAACCTTCAAGGCTTCACTATGTGCTCAAAGGTAAAGAAGACTCCAAGGAGGGAGAACTTTGACTAGTCAAATGTAGGAGGATAATTCCCTCAACATTCGTTACCATGTCATGCGCTCTAGAGGAAGAATTAGGCAAAGATTTGGCACAAAGTGCATTGGGGAAGGCAGAAGGGTGGAGATTCAGTCTTCAGGATTGTTCCATGTGCCCAAAGGAAGAGGAGGCTTGAGAGAAAATACAATTTTATTCAACAAGGGGTTGTTGTTTATTTTTTACATGCTTTTCATCCTAGGCTAGAAAATTTTGACCCAAAAATAGGTACTTGACCATTTGGAGACATAGGGATGAATCCATTTTTCCTACGAGAGTTTACACTCCACTAGGAGGATAGGAGGATATTTTCATTGCAAGTTTTTCCTCTACAAAAGGGTGAAAGAGGTCCATGCTATTGGCTAGGAATGATCCAAGTGTAATGCAAGGAAGAGGTGACCAAAACTGTAATAGCATCGGGTTAAAAGTTCATGTAATAAAGTTAATAAAGGAAAAATAAGACCAAGGTCATGGGACACGTATTCCAAGCTGGATTTTGGGAAAAAAAAATCTTAATGGGCATCACTTTTTGTTTATTATGGCTAAGGGGAAATTAGAAAAGTCTTTGAAAAGGAAAAAAGGAATTTTAGGAATTTTATTTATGAAATGAAAGGAAATTAGGAGAAAAGTAAGGTGAAAGGTCACAGGTTGCATGTGAGGAGGAATTTGAAGGAAAATAGAGGAAAAATGAAGGAATTAGAGGCCTTAATAATAAAAATGCTTATGAGGATCAGTTCACAAGTTTTTATTAGCCTTTTTCAATTTAGTTTTGGATTGATTTGAAAGAGGAGAAGAACAACAAGAGGAGAAAGCAAGCAAGAAATAAAAGGAAGGACAAGGAAAGCAAAGGAAAGCAAAGGATGGACAAGGAAAACAAGGATCAAGCAAGGAAAATTTAGATCAGGTGGCTTCAACGGGAATAATTGTAGGTAACAGGTTGCATGTATGAATTCCTAACTAGTTTTGGCATGCGTGATATATGCATGTATATATTTGGTTCATTTTTTGTCATTAGCATGGGTTTTGTTAGGTTTGACAGTAGTTTTAGCCTAGCTTCAAAAATGTCCCTCAAGGTCCAGGTCCACCCCAGTCCCAGCTTCAAGGGTCAGTGCCTTGTCAAGGTGGTAAATTCAGTACTCAAAGGTGGCATTGTGTTTCCCATCCAACCATAAAAGCAAGCAGCCCAGCCGGTCCAATAACTAGTTTGGTGAGTCAGTTCAAGTCAAAATCCAGATAGCGATGGTGTGATGGGATTAATTATTGGTTGAGCTATGGACAACCGGAAGCTTTTTGGATCTGGTTGAGGTGGTCTCAAGAAAATCCCAAGGGTTTGGGGTGGAGATGGTTTTCTATGGGAAGCCCTCAACAGGTGGGTGAAGAGATGAAAATTCCTCAACGAATGGTGAAGGAATTATAAGGCATCCAAGCTTGGTTTGGTTTTTTGATCTCGAGACTGATTTAGGTGAGATCATGGTGGTGTGAGGGTGGAGTTGGTTTAACCTTTGGATTCCCTTCGTTGTTTATGTATTGGTTTATCCCATGAGATCCCACATCCATGCTTGGAATATGGCACATGGGTGATTATGTTAAAGAAATATTTGGTTCAACTCAATCTATGGTCAGGTAGTACATGGAAGTCCCTGAGTTGGCTAAATTTTGCATACAAATGATAAGATCCATTTCCCCTTGTAATTCATGAGTAAGTGGCTTCAATGGTTGTTATATCATTGTTATTTATCTAGTTATAAGAATGGTTTTATGGAAGATTCAAGTTATTGCTCTTATCGTGTTGTTACTTGTAAGGGATTGGTTAATGAATGCATGACCTAATGGATGTTATGAAAACTATTGTGAGAGGGCATTAAACCTTCTTGATGTTTCTCAGATAAGTTTCAGATCTCTATGTTCGGATATGCATCCATGACTTGTAGATTCCATGTTCACCATGCGTTTGACAGAATGAATGTCATGGTTAGACAGGGTTAGGTCAAGTCCTTGATTGAATTTGATGTTAGAGCCTTTGTCCTTGTGTCATTTATCATTTTCGAAAGTTTCATTAAGTTTTGGGTAGTAGTTTGGAGACTAGCCCTAAAACATTGCCTCGAATCTATCGGTCGCTCGCACAGAATTGGGTGAAAAAGACTGCAGTCACTCCCTTGTAGGCCCGTGCATGTGACTGGAGGGTTATAGTAGAATTCAAGTAGTGTTATGCCATATTCCAGGGCTCCATATCGGTGAAAAAGCAAGTTTAATCAGGGTTTTGGGCACCTAGAAGGGTGGTTTAGTTCTTGGGGGTCCTGTAGCACCTGAGGTAAGTTATTAAGGTCTTGTTTTGTCAAATCCATTTTCTTAAGGTTATCTAGGAGGTTGACTCATGTCATAGTAGCCCTCATCTCATGTTTACCCTGGGCAGGCTAATTAAAGTGGGTAGATATGGGAGGAGGTGTTATAGACTGGTCTCAGAGCCAAGTTTCACTCTGTTTGGGTGGTATGGTTATGGTTAGATGCATGTTGTTAGGCATACATTGTCATGGTTATGGTTTTCATGCATGCAATCACTGTATGTAGTTGGTATTATCATGTATGATGCTGATATATCAATATGATTATGATTATACATGTATCATGCTGATTTGGATTGATTTTCAAAATGAGATAAGCCTTCCCTAAACGTCATTGAGGTGTGATTTTGATTATGGTATCTATTTTTTTATCTGACATGGCATGCTTGCAAGAAGAAGAGAATCAGAGATGACGAGCAAGATGGTAGACTACGATTCACGTGAATCTCCCTATAGATCAATTGGGCAACAAGGAGATGAGTATTCTCTTGGTATAGAAAATACATAGAGGAGTTTGAGGGAAGAGATAGAAGTTGCAAGGAAGACAATGAGAGTTTGGATGAGCCTTAGGAAAGACTTGCAAGGGCTTAGGAAAAGAATTCAGAGGTAAATGTAGTTATCCTTCATATTTTTCAGAATTGTAGAGACAGGGAAAACTTAGTATTAGTCAAGAGTAGGAAGAGAATACTAATGGGGCATATGGTAGCAGGTCTCAGTCAGGATACCAGTTGGATAGAGGGGACACAATGAGAGGTGGTAGATCATTGGATACACCAGATAGGAGGAATGGTATATATGGGTACCACTATAGTTCCTCACCAAGAAGACATTCAAGGGTATTTGGTAAGAAGAGTTGATTTGGGATGAGTTCAAGAGACTCTTTAAGAATAATTACCTATTTGAGATATATTATTATGATAGATATAAGGGGTTTTATGAGTTTCAGATGGGTTCTATGATAGATGATGAGTACATTAGCAAGTTCCTAGAGTTTTTGAGGTATGTGCCTTACCTCAAGGATGAGAAGGTAAATATTCAAATGTTCATCAATGGGTTTCCAACAACATACAAAGATCATATTAAGTTTTATGAGCCTAGATAGTTGGAGGAAGCCATCATGAAGCTTAAGAATTATTATGAGCATTCAAAGCATAAAGTTGAATCTAAGCATGATTTGAAGGGAAATTAGAAAGTTAAATTGAAGTGGCCACCAAAGTGGCAAAGACCTCAAGGTGTAGTTGAGAAAGAGAATGTTTCTCCTTACAAGAAGTTCAATGTAGTTGATAAGGGAGATGGGTCGCGGCCTAGAGAGCAATAGAATATAGGTGATGGTAGAGCACCGTTGCAGTGTTGGATTTGTGGCAAAGATAATCACAAGAAGGATTTTCCATTGTACCAGGGTGGCAAGCCTTAGATCTACAATGCTCAGGAGGTGCAAATGGTTGGAGATGTGGGCCATAGTATTCCTCGGATTTATGCAGTTGTGGACAGCAAGCAAGATGATCACCAAGCATCCATTATTGATATGGAAGGTAAGCTCTATGGTCAAGTTGTTTTTATTTTGATTTAACCTAGATATAACTATAATTATGTTAATCCTAACCTGGTGGATAAGTGTGGCATTCTCAATACTAGAATTAGTTAGTGATATTTTTTTTTTCTCACAGTCACCACCCTCATACTTGTGCTTTGGTATTATTTAGAAATTTGTAATAGAAATCCCAACATCCACAATAATTGTGTTCTCATGTTGTTTGATAAGCCACATAGGAAAAAGTAATGTTAATGTCATTTCAACTTTGTTATCTGCCAAATCTTCATGGAGTATTGGTCTTGCCTTATTTTAATGTCCAAAAAAGTTATAAATGTAACCAATAGATCACCATGGAAAATGGTTCATGTTATATTGTTATTGATATCTTCAATTGATATTGGTATAGACTAGAGCTTTTTTTGTTTGGTCATAAGAATTGGATTGAAATTAAATTTTGAAAAGAAAACTAATATGATATTTAGCTAGCTAAACTTGGTCAAACTCTGACATTTTTTCTCTGTTCACAAGGATTGCATTGAAATTTATGATTGAAAAAACAATATATTTGATATTAAAAATTTGAATAAATAGAAAAAAATAAATAATTAGATGTTTTTTAAAATTAAAATAAACATATAGAATTATCTCTGCATATTTTAATTCAGTGCAAGTCACATAGGTTCAGGGTATAGATCAATAGACCATTCAAAACTCTTGGTTCAAATATATACAGGAGAATATATTCAGTTAATTTTCATCAATTCACAAAATTGAATTAATAACAATTCATAGTCGAGTTCTCACCAAAGGGCAAAGTTTCGGGGAGGGAAAAAAATTGTGATTACAGATCCCCCCTCTTAATGACATTATGGTGGTAATGTCGCTGCCCCCCCCACCCCCCCCAAAAAATAAATAAATGAGAAGCATGGACCTTGGAAAGTAAATATTTTGTTTTTAGATTGAGGAGATAGAATTTGATCGTGGAACCTGGAGTACAGAGCCCTCCTTATCCTCCTTACTAATGTCACCCGAGGGGGCACAATTGTTGTGAGCCATTGATTTTAATGGCTGATCACAACCATTAAATCAGCGTTGACCCACACTGACATGGGGTATAACCACCAAAATTAATTATATATATATATATATATATATATATTTGTGTGTGTGTGTATGTGTAATGGATCAGGCCCATTGATCGTGATTAACTAGGGGCCATTGGATTTCATTAGGGGTGAAAATTTGTTTTAGCACTAGCACTAGTCGAGAGAGTGATGCGTTCTTAGGCCATTGGATCAAAGTGATATTGGCCATTCAATGTCATCAGATTGTAGCTACATTTTAAACCCTTGTGGTAGTAAGAGCCCGACGTGAATTTGGATTGTTCGATCAAATAGGTATGGACCATTGAATCTCGAAGGGACACCATTGTAATAAAATATATAAAGTAAGCTCGACTCCCAACTATCTCCACTCATTGCACATATGAAGATGTAAAGTGACTAAAGGATCAAACAAAACAAGATAAAGACAAGTAAATCCCTAATTGAAGGTCTTTCAAGAAGTAAAGGATTCTTAGGAAGCAAGAAACTACTCAATAATTCCATATCTATGTTGTAGGATCATAACATAAAGGAATACTCAATCTCACTTGGAACTTGAAAAAAGAGTAGAGATCTCTCTTGAGAGCAAAAAAAAAAAATTGGCATCTTTTTCTTATAGTTATTTAAGCAAGATGAAATTGAACTTTAACGTTCGATCCTAATGGGAGGATCTTAAGTTATAAGGTTATTAATTCTTGTTTTCTCCGATTCTATGCTCTTGATTCAATTGTCACATCCAAAGGAATTACTTTTCCATCCCTAGTTCATGCTCAGGGTGAATGTAGAAGCATATTATCCCAAACACTAGGAAACAATCAAGCTTTCTGAAGCTTAATTGTAGTACATTGATAATAACCAATAAAGTGCATGGGTTTAGTGCAATTGGCTATTAGTTCTTAATATGTTACCACTCATGGAAACATATTGTATTTTCTAAGGGGGAGGGGAGGGAGGGTGGGTGGGCTACACTTAATTGTTTTCCAGTACAACCAACTACTAGTTCTACTACCCACCATGATAACTTACAGAGTTGTTAAATCTAATAGCACTAGACTATATTCGACATCCATTAAGTAAGAATTGGGTCTTGAGGACACAATGAAGTATCACAAAGTCATTAGTATTGTATATTCTAATTTCAGGTTCATATTTACTAGATAGAATCTACTTTATGTGCATATGAATAAAGAGTAAATAGATTTTAGTTTAGACAAATTCTAATTTATAATTTCGTGCTACATGTATTGAATTGAAAAATGAACAAATGTGAAAATCCAGGAAAAACAAAAAAAAAATTATTGGAAGTGTTCAAAGTACCTTTTTCCTTGTACTTGTTCTTATGGATATGTATCTCTAAGTGTTAAATGTCTTTTGAAAATTTAAAAATCCCAGTTTTTAATTAAAATGTATAAAAAGAGAGAGAGATAATTGTATAATGTGATAATCAAATGATGAATAAAGATATAAGAACAAAGCAATAATGACATAATAAATAGAATAAAGACACACCTCTTAGCTATGTTATCGTTTTATTTAACGATATGTCTTATATTTTTGTCCATTTTCCCTGGTTCAAAGATATGAATTAGATCAAATACATAGAAATAAAAAAAAAAAAAAAATGGATAATGTATAGAAATAATATATATGGTGCGTGATTTTGGAATCATTTTTTCCTCTTGAATGGAAAATAAGTAAATATTGCTTAGGGAAATGCATAGAAATACTACCTAGAACCAATGATTTTGAAACTATATGTTTTTCAATCAACTACTTTTGTATGCTTTTATCCAAATTCATGGTAAATAGAAAAATGATCATGTAGATATTTATATTGAGTGGCTATGAAAATTCATATTTCTGTATGCTTTTGGTAAAGTGTATAAAAGAAAAATAAATGCGCATGGAATTTTTTCATGGATGTACTAACGTAAGTTAAACCTTTAAAAATGATGGTTTTAAAATGAGATACATAGGTATGTGTACAAAATCACATAAAATGTACCATTATCCAAAATATTGATATGACATTGTTTAAAACAAATTTCATAACCTATGTACCACACATTTAAACACAAATTCTTGCACGTCTGCTTTAATACCTTCCCTCGAACACCCCCCCGCTTTCTTGATCCAATGCTACATATTAAAGAACCCTGAATGTCATCCTATATGAGGAGTGTGTAATCCCAATGGGAACTTTTGCTAAATTGAGACAAGGGAAAATATCAAACGTCTCCCCTTGCCAACCCGACCACCCTAGAGATAGCCACATAAGAAATATGCAAAAGATATAGAAAAATAGGGGAAATGTAGATGTAATATGGATAGATTTTGCAAATCATTAAATGTTAAATTTTCCATCCATTGAAAATATGTGGCATAATGCAAATTCATTTTCATTTAGCACAATCAGTTCTATTGTTATTTCAGCAACAAAGATAGTGATGCAACATGCACTAAAAATGAAAGGTGGAAGCACTGATGAGGACAGAGCAATAGTAAGCTTAGTTTTAATTGCATATTTCAATAACAATAACTTACTCTTCGCCTTTGATATGATTACAAAGATTGTTTTACAAACATTGCATAGATTGTTTTACAAATATTGCATATGTAACAGGTTCAAGTGCATAATAAACTTTTCCTAACTTATTTTTCAATTCAGAATGAATTGTAAAAAAATGTATTTCCGCTCATATTTCTAAAAAATATAGTTAAATACAAGAAATAATTTTAATGACTTCACAATTGTCATTCATATGTTCACTAAAATCACAGAAGAAAGTATAAAGTCTCATAAAACTACTTTCTTCACCGACTATAATATGCACGGTAAACTATATTGTTTGTCTATATATATACATATATGATTTTAGGTTGCTAATATTGTTGGGTGTGTGTTATATTATTTCCACAACTAGCCCCACATGTGGGGGGATTTGCAGGGGGGTGGTAGGCCCCCTACACAGGCTCTGGGCAACACCCCTGGAATTTTTTTTGGGAGCATATATTAGGTGGGCGGACCTACCTATGGTTTTGTGCATGGTTTTGGGCATGATGGTTTTCTTCCAATGGTGTATTATAGATATGGTCAATGGAACTATAGCTATGTTCTAATCTAGGGTTAATGGATTGGGGTTTATGAATGTTTCAACATATATATATATATATATATAATATATATATATATATATGTATGTATGTATGTATGTATGTATGTATGTATGTATGTATGTATGTATGTATGTATGTATGTATGTATGTATTTGTTTTATATTCTCATCATTATTTATTTTATGTTTTTAGAATTTGTATGCAGGTAATTTCTATATAGGGTTAAAACCTACATTTGGTACTAGAGTTGTTTCAGCTTCAAAAGTATGCCTTTGATGTTGAGGGGTTTTTCTCTGGCCTATGGTAGACCCTGTTTAGTGGGAGATTTGCAAGATCGATTCTTACGATGAAAGAATATGGAGAGTAGTGGAAATATAAAGATCGAGAAATTTAATGGTCAAAGTTTTGAGTTGTGGAAACTCGAGATGGAGGATCTGTTGGTGGATAAAGATCAGTGGATTACATTAGATCTAGATACTAAACCAATGACATTGTCAGTTGAAGATAGGGTGAAGTTGGATCAGAAAGAAAAGAGCACAAGACAATTGTGTGTATCAAATTCAATATTGTTGAATGTATCAAGGGAAGTTTCGATGAAGAATTTGTGGGACAAGTTAGGGACTTTCTACCAATCTAAGTCTTTGGTGAACAAACTGTTCCTATGGAAAGATATGTATAACTTGATGATGAAGGATGGAGACTTGGTGACAGAGCATTTGAATGCCTTTAATAATGTGGTAAGCCATTTGTTATCTGTTGATATTAAAATTTCAGATGAAGATAAGTGCATCAATTTGTTGCGTTCTCTACTAGATTCATGGGATAGTCTGGTTGTTTCAATAGGTAGCAATACAAATACCTTGAAGTTTGATGAAATAGTCTCATCCTTGTTATCGAAGGAGATGAGACAGAAAAATATGGAGGGATGGAATGGAGATTCCTTGTCTGTACGAGGATGATCCCATAACAGAAATAAAAATAAGTCCTTGAGAGGGAGGTCTAAATCTAAGGGGAGATTGTGGAGTAGGTAAATATCCTCTACAGACAAAGGTGATCCCTCTAACCCAAGAGTGTGTTAGCTGTAAAAATTACAATCTAATGCAAATTTCCTTAGATTAGAATAAAATAAGAGGGCCTACCTCTTATAGTGCTAATCCACCTTATGTTGATCTTGCCTCTTTGCTCCAACTTCCTTTCATTCAAATACCTAAAACAAACATGCAAGAGACAACAACAAACATGATAGCATAAAATCGAATTAAATTTATTTAAAAGGTCAAGGCGTTTTAAGCTATCAAATGTAATATTACATGCAATATAGGAAATAAACCATTAATTGTATTAATAAAACTTCAAAGAGAAAAACAACCAGAGTCTTGATGTTGCAGGTTCCCTTTGGCATGTCCAGGTTCAAGCACCACTATAAGCATCTCATGATCCACCCTCAAAACAATGGAAGTTCAAGGCCTCTTTCCTTTTGCTCCAAACCAAACACTACAAACCTATTCTCCCTTCACACACAAACTAGAAGGCTAAGCTTCTCAATATGGCTCTCAATATTTGCAGAAATTTCAGCCCTTTCATTAGCTAGCTGAGGGTGTGAAATGAGGAGTTTATATAACTTTGATGGAGGGGAAATGGATCCTCTTATGGTGGGAGAGGCCTTATCCCTTTTGGATTGTTCCATTTTAATAGGGGAAAGGAGCCCAAACAGTCTCTCTCGGCTCTATCTTGCTGAATCATTTACCAAACTTCAATTCATGAAGCTTCTAGACCTAGAAGCTTCAACTCCATTTTTAAAAATTCCCAAAAGAGGGTCGGTTCGGGATATGAATGGATCACTTGTGCCATTTGGCACTAGTCCTAGTTTTAAACTCTACAAATCGGTGCAGGGAAGAAATTGAGCACTTGCGCCAGTCTTGAAAATTGAGCTTGAAGGAAGATTCTTGGGAAATGATGTAAGAGGGAAATGTTTTGTAGATGAAGAGGGATGTAGGGACATGTTCTTCATTACAAGGAAACATATGAGGGTCACTGTAGAGGTTCTCCAGGATCTAGGAACGTTGAGCACAGGGACAGTGACAAAATGTTGTGTAACAAATGCCCCCTAAAGCATGAAGGTCAAACAAGAGTGAGGGGTGAAATTCTTTATGAGTAGATGCATGGAACCAGAGGCCACCATTGGAAAATATGCAAGCAATCATAAATATGTATACATCACTAGAATATCTAATACTTGAATTGTGGTATGGACATAACCATCTAGAAGAAGATCATGTAAATGGATCCAAGGTATGGGCGCAACCATCTAGTAAGAAGGATCATATCAAAACCAAGGTATGGTCGCATCCATCCAATAATGAGAAGGATCACATAGAACATACTCATGGTATGGTCGCAACCATCCATCTGAAAAATAAATGTATGTAAGTATGATCATGTCATATCGCTTTGCAACCTAGACTTGTATAATCTGAGCCTAGGGTCTTGCTCTCCAACACAACCCGATCAAAGTACAAATTCTAGCATGTGAATAAATTGTTGATTTTGAACATGCTAGAAAATCACTTGAGTATCAGTCAATGATGTGAACTGTTGACAAGTGTGAGAGAAACCACCAATAATGACAATGGCTCTCAAGGTACCATCAGCACAATTCACGAAGTGTGAATAATGAAATGAAGTCGAACACTTGTGAAGTCACCCGATCGAAGGCCAATGATGTGAATCTATCGTTGAGTGCAAAAAAATTGCCATTAGGGCATGCAGGCTCTAAGGTACATGAAGGGAGTCCCTTGGCCAACTTCTTGGATAATGAGCTGAGTCAATAGGAAGTAACCTTATCAAAGGAGGGCCATGATGTATCCCACATCATCGACATGAAACAAGGGATGCAATGATTATGAATGATATAGAGAATTGAGAATGAGTGTAAACTGCAGAAGAATTAATGCTTGAACATATCGATGACACGACTCTAGAGTTTGGAAGCTTTTGGATCCATAAGATCAGAGGTCATGATGATGTGGTAGAGAAAAAATGGAAAGGATAAATGGTGACCCAAACCTAGGGATGTCAATTACAAAGTGGGGATATCCCAACCCAACATGAAGCAGAAGAGTGTCATGTGTGACTAGCTGTCGACACAACTAGTAAAAACTTCCCATTTCCTCCACCATTTCAGGCAGGTACCCCAATTATCTTTCATCGCAAGCTCGAAGGGGATAACATATCCTTGCATTATAATTCCATCCTTTGGATGAATCTGACCTAGCAGTATTAATGAGCCCTAGGAAGGAGAAGCTCATGTCTGTCATGGTGGTGAATCCGATGTCGTTTAATCTTTTAACGAGTCTGAAAAGGGTGAAACTTGGTTTCTTTTTCATGTTTATAGAGTTTAAAAAAGACATGAAAAAGAAAACTCCAAAAAGCCCATTTTCATACAGTTGTCTCTCGAGCCCGAAAAGATAGAAAATAATACTTGAGAGAACCTCTTAACCATGTCAGCCAAGGAGTACCTTTTTCATAAATAGTTTATCCCAGCCTAAAAAAGGGGTAAACGTATACTGGGTAAATGACATTTTGAAACCTTTTTATGAGGTCAAAACAATAGGAACTCGACAAGTTTTTCGTGTTTTAAGAGTCAAAAAAGAGCTTAAAGTAGACCCCCCTTTTTTATTTTCTTTAACGATTGAAAAAGGGAAAAATACTCGGCGATATTTTCATTTGAGATTTTACAAGTGGAGAAAAGAGCTTAAGAATTACTCTAATTTTGTATCATCAGCAAACCATTACCTATCGCTACACAAGAAGCAAATGCATTATCCATTTCAAAGGTAAAAATAGGTGAAAAATGCTTTTAAAACCCTAAAACATCATGAAAAGTTTATTAAAAGGGTAAAAGTAAATCATTTTTACCATTTACCTTTTTTTACCTCATTTGGAGCAATTTTTACCACTTGTGCTCGAAATCTTCAAGATTGGATTGCACCAAATCTAGGAGGCTGATTAAGAAATATTGTATTGCTGGTAAGAGTTGAGGCCCTAAGCTTTGTTTTCATACCTGTTTTTCTTTCTTTTAACCATTTTTTTCAAGTTTTTGAGGGGAATTTTGCAAAATAAATCCACCCTCAGTCGGCGTGGGATCCAGGCATGGGATCACACCAATCGAGGGTTAATACTATAGGAACTTGCATCGTCGGCATTGCTAATAGTTGTGCCAGTATAGAGGATCGAATTTTTGCAAATTTTCACCCAATTCATTTGCATTAAATCTACAATTTCTCTCTCAAGTACTAATGTTAGCTTGAATGCATGATGTTTGCAGGAAAATTACAACAAGAAACATAGTGATCGAGTGGAAAGAACGTGAACACGAAGGAGTTGATGCATTGGCATTGGAAGATCAATATTGCTTGCATGCTTTGAGGAACTACGAGCTCCTCAAGTTCTTTCTTACACCAGGCCTTCGGGCTCAACTCGAGCTACTACAATACTTGATTAGTCTGTGGGACATTGGATGGAAATTCTTTGTGATCCGGGACCAAGACTTGGAGCTAGATACTTCAGACATTTACTTCATCATTGGATTGTCTCGCAGAGGGGAACTAGTCCAATTGTATGGAGCCAGGCCCATTGGGGCGAGTGTGAACGCACTCCTTGCAAACCATTTTCTAGAAGCCCTAAAGTCTCAAAGTGGCAAGGTTGACTTCATGACCATAAACAACCTTTTATTGAAGGTGCTTCTCTTGACTATTAATAGGGTAGCTAGGGCTAAGGAATTGCACGATTCCAACAAGTCTAAGTTCTAGTATGCCATAGACTGTACGATGCCCACTGTCTTCAATTGGGTGGAAGCCATGGAAGTGAATATGAAACACCAATTATCCAAATGCAAGGTGGGGAACCTGAGGAAATTTGGATATGGTTCCATTCTAGTGACTATCTTCTTGGAACGGATCCCATTGTTCCACTATCAGTTGGGAGAGGTAAATCCCCCAATGCCACAGGATCCATGAATGGTTCGATGGAGTGAACTGATGCCCAAAACTGGAGGGAGCCAACATATGTCGTACAAGCCCACTTTATTTGTGTGGTTGAGGCATCAGCTGATTGTGGTAGAGGATTAGACCTATAGCGGGACTAACTTTCACGACGGTCCTGACATGCCACTCCTAGAAGGGGAGGATTTTGATGACAGAGGTGAGCAAAACAATTTTTTTTTTTTTGATATTTTATTGTTTTTGAAATATATGTATTTGTGACACTTTGATTTTGTAATTGTAGATGTGGGACCAGAGAGACTAGCCGGGATGTCCTCGATCTCTAGCCACGTTGCTCGACAGTTCAAGATTTCTCCTTATCAGGAAGGAGCCAACAATGAGGAGGATATTGCGTGGAATCTCGATAACCTAACCAAAGGCATCCCGGAGTATGCCTGGATGGAGGAAATTCCACGTCGTTATCAATGACACACAATGGGAGTGTCAGATCGGATGCGCTGATTACTGGCTCGTGTAGTACGAGCAGTGATGTGCTATCATGAGAACAATGTCGAGTAGTCCATAGTTTTAGCATTTGCAGTTTTGAGGCCTGCAAGCCACGGATGTACTAAACACATATATTTTTTTTTGGGTTTTGATGTATGACACTAAAAAATTATCGACTTATATATATGCTACATTTCTTGTTTACTATGATACAATGTTTTGTTTTTTCACATATTGTGTAAATGTTTGTCTAAGACATAATTAGCTAATGCATCTATTAATGTATTCATATGTCTAGGAATATGATGATATGTGATATAATCAAAATTTATTTCCAATAGACAAATGCGCAAATACATTCTCAATATCTGAGGGTTTCTGAAGGAATATTTCCCATTGAGCTGAAGAACAACAAGTTGTGAATCAAGGTTAACAACCATTTCTAGAATGTCAAGAGCAATGGCTTCTAACAAGAGTTCGATAATTGCGCTATACTCAACAATGTTATTAGTTGTTTGACCGAAAGAGATACCTTGAAGATCAATCAACTCATCATTAGGGGCATAAATAGCCCATGCCACAGATGATATATTCCGGGTACTATGGAACGCTTCATCAATGAAACCGATGTAAGGAGTCATGGACATCTACAAAGCAGGTGAAGACATAATAAGTAGGTCCAAAGCTACTTGAAAAACACACCAAACCAAGCTTACAAAAAAATGAATAACACACTTATGTACAAAAGTCACCATGCGGGATAACCCACGTAGGATTTCGATGGAGTCCATTTCCAAACTCGGGTGATCAAACCGAAGTTTTACCATTGACATGATGTGTAAGCATCGACTCGGCCAAAATAGAGAAAAACTCATAAAAAGTTATTCCCCCCATGCCCCCCTGGGCGAGTGAGGGTTACAAGTCATAAGATGGAAACCCCATTGCAATAATAGGCAAATGAAAGAGACTCAGCAAAAAATTTGCATGAAAGGAGGCGAGAAAAACCTGAACTCATGATGAGAAAAAGGTGCCCCTAGCATGACTTCATTGAGATCTAGAAAAGACTCCACTGGGATTTTACAAGATCTTAACCAAACGACTCAATGTGGGAAAGGGGGTTGTTTCATTTTTTTATGAGGTTGACAGTAAAAGATCTATCCTCGAGACTCCTTATTTCATTTTTTAAGGAGATTGACACAAGACCAAGAACCATGCTTTGATATTTTCTTCCATTTTTTAACGAGGTTGATGCAGGAACAAACTATCCTCGGAATTTGTTTCATTATTTTAATGAGGTTGACACAGAAGAAGAGCTATCCTCATAACATCTGATCATGGACTATATGGGAACATGGCCCTCGAGAGGTCCTCACTGGATGGGAGAACTACACTCTAGGAGGAACACATGTCAACTAGTACAAATGACAGATCAGGTTCCAATGCCCCCAGTACATAATGTACTATACTATCTGTGTGATCATCAATAGATGTGGAGATGGAAAGGGTAGCCACATAATTAACATGTGGCAGGGAAGGAACTGCTTGCAGACCAAAACCAATAGGGGGCGATGGTTGCAAAGGAGGCACTTGGTGGAAAATGAATGACAATTGATCAATGATCACTATTCTCCCTTCGTGTGGAAAACAAATCATGCAGAAAAGTGAATAAACAAGAGTGCCCATGACAAAAAAATAGTTGCGTCCAAGGAGAAGATTGAAATCTAAGGGACCTTAGACTAACATCATGTCTATATAGACAATCTTTCCTACCAAAGTAACAGGGAACTTCAGAAGGATCCCTAAGGGTTGACTGGTTTCTCTATTGAAAGCCAACAGATTCTAAGTGAAAACCACAAGCTGTGGGGAACCCAAATCTTGCCAAGTAGTAGAATACATGATGCTAACTGACACACCTTCATCTACTATAGTGCCATGTGCCACCATATTATAGGCTTGTACTGTGATTTGGAAGGGCACATGAGATGGAAGGTGGAATGTAGTCAATTGACTCCAATCAAAAGCAACAACAAAGCTACTTGGTTGGGTGTTAGGTCCCTATAATACTAGTGATTACCCCATTACTATTGTAGTTGTATCCCTTATTAATATTGTTGCACCCCTATTGTCCCCATGTTGTTATTACGGTGCCCCATAGAATCCCTCTATTGTTATTTTTGTGCCTTTATATTATTATTGTTAGGTCAGCTTGGTTATATTATGACTCCTTAGACTCCTATAATACAAAGGAGGTTTTGTCATTTGAATCATCTAAGAATTTTTCATTTATGTAATGTAAAAGAGTTTTCCCCCTCGAAAAGGCTAAATTCTAAGGCGTTGATCTATCTTTTCTCTCTTTTGTGAGCTAGTTTCATAACATTTGGTATCAGAGCTTTGAATTCTAGGGTTTCGTTGCTCCAAATAGGTCATCGTGGCATTTACGCTATACATTTTTTTCTGTGATGTTTCATATGCTACAAAAAACCCCATTTGAGAATAAATCACGTTGCACCTCGCGCCCAAATTTTAGAGCTTTTTGCGCAATATTTGTGGAGATATGATCTGAGGAAGTCAGTCTTTTTACAGACTCCTAGATTACATTCCAAACAAGTGACTTGGGGAAGATATTCATAACTTTTGTTTTGAGCATCAGATTGAAATTTTGTAAGAAGTTATAGAAAGAAGACGGACTGTAGTTTCCTGTGTATATTTTTCAGATCCTAAGGTCGAAACAGTGACACATGGCACTTCATACAAGTTCACTCTTCTGAAAAGGTATATAATCAGGTCATCTTGGGAAATTGTGCATAACTCTTTCTTGGAGAATCTAAATTCGATCAGACTAGTGGCATTGGAAAGAGGACACAGAGGGTTACCACAATCACAATTTCAGAATTGGAAGATCTAAAATTACAGAGATACATCAAAGGCAATATCGAGCTTCTACAAAGTGAAAAAAGGTGTGTAGATTTTTTTAAATTTTTGCTTAAGCTTGGTTTGAAAAATTATTTTGAAAGAATTCAAAAGGGCATAGTATAGCATTATTATCGGTAACTAATGCCCTGAGGAAAGAAATTTCAAACACCTAGTAAGAAACATGAAAGCTCTAGCATGACTTATGAAGAAGAGGAAGAAATGCAACATGATATATCAAAATTATGAGACCAAGTGCAGCAAATGTCACTCACGCAAAAAGTAATAGAATCTAAGATGGATGGTTTAAAGAAAGATGTAGAAGCTAAGATGAATGACATAGAAGCTAAGATGGATGATTTGAACATAGATTTGAAGACATATTTGAAGATAGACATGGCAGATTTGAAGACAAATTTGACAAATTTTCTACAAGAAATACTTACTAATGGCGAAATGGTAGTAAAGGAAAATCGTGATGAGAAAAAAAAAAATGTTAATCATGATTTAATTGACTCTAACATTGGATATAAGAACCACCACATTCCAAAAATCGATATGAGGAAGTTTGATGGCAAGGATCCCGCAACATGGATACTACAGATGGAGCAATTTTTCGATCTCAATAATGTGCAAAACACACAAAAGGTATGTATTGACACTTTATATTTGGAACCAAATCAATTTGTATGGTATCAGTGGCTTCGCTCTCATAAAAAAATTGTTACTTGGGAAATTTTTACGGAAGAATTGACAGCACATTATGAGGATACAAAAAGAAACACTTTTTTTAGCCAACTGATAAGTCTCAAACAAAAGGGTTCAATGATGGATCACATTGAGGACTTCCAAAAATTGAACATAAGGGTAAAAGATATTCCAAAAGAGCATAGGATTTATGTGTTCATAGGGACTTTAAAGGTTAATATCCAACATGAGGTTTGCCTTTGAGAACCTGATTCATTGGAGAAGGCATTCAGGTTAGCAAGAAAAATGGAAAGAAAAATTATGGCAACCAGGAAGCCTACCACTCACAACTACAAAGATGGAAGTGTTGTTGCCCCTAGCCTTCCACAAACTATAAGGTAGACACCACAACAATTGGAAGAAAAAAGAGCAAAAGGGCTTTGTTACAGTTGTGATAGCAAATACACTAAAGGTCATAAGTGTGCTGAGAAGAAATTATTCTACATAGATTGTGAAGAGGAAGAAGAAAAGGAGCAAGAAAGGTCAAAAGAAGAGGATATACTCCAGGAACAATGCCTAGATGAAGAACAAATGAATCCGACCATATCTTGTAATGCATTGGCGGGAATTACCACTCCTCAAACCATCAAGATAGAAGGACAAATCAAGAAGAAAAAGGTAATAGTGTTTGATTGATTCAGGAAGTACCCACAATTTTATTCATTGTAAGGTAGCAAAAGAATTGAATTGCTTCTTATATCCAACACTAGAGTGTCAAGTGATGGTTGCAAATGGAGGAACAATAAATTGCTCTAGAAAGTGCCATAATATCAAGCTATCCATGGGAGAATGTATTGACTAGTCCAATGCTTTCCATTCCAATGGGAGGTGCTAATGTTGTACTAGGAGTCCAATGGCTACAATCCTTCGGTACAATAGCTTTTAATTTTCAAGAACTTTTCATGAAATTTTATGCAGAAGGAAAGGAAGTTGAATTAAGGGGTATTGCAGGGAAACCGGGAAAGATAATCATCTCTAACGGTATGACAAAGTTTCTAAAAAAGGAACAAAGAGGTTTAATTGCACAATTATGTTCGCTAGATGTTTCCACACTGAAATTATCTATTTCTCCAGATCTCCAAAAAGTCCTGGACAATCATTCCAAGGTATTTGAGACTCCCAAAGGTCTCCCACCTATTCGTGATCATGATCATGCTATTCATGTGATTCTAGGAAGTGTTCCTCCAAACATCAAGCCGTACAGATATCCCTATGCCCAAAAGAGTGAAATTGAACGTATGGTTGCAAAAATGCTAGAGGCTAGTATAATTCAACCTAGTCAAAGTTATTTCTCTGCTCCAGTAGTATTGGTGCACAAGAAGAACATATCATGGCGCATGTGTCCGGATTATAGGGAGCTCAACAAGCTCACTATTAAAGATAAGTTTCCCATTCCTGTCATTGATGAATTACTGGATGAATTGCATGGATCAATTTACTTCACCAAGTTCAATCTTCGTTTAGGATATCATCAAATCAGAATGAAGACAGAAGACATTCCAAAAACAACATTTAGAACTCATGAGGGCCATTATAAATTTTTGGTCATGCCTTTTTCCCTTACCAATGGAGTTTCTACATTTCAAGGTTTGATGAATTCCATTTTCAAACCCTTCCTTAGAAAATTTGTGTTAGTATTTTTTGATGATATACTAATCTACAACAAGTCTTGGAAGGATCATGTTGAACATGTTGAAAGGGTGCTACAACTATTGGAGGAGAAACAATTATATGCAATAAAGATCAAATGCTTTCTTTGGAGTCCAGGAGGTGGATATTCTGGGTATACATGTATCTCATGAGGAGGTCAAGTAGACCCTAGCAAATTAAAGCCATTAACGGAATGGAAAATCCCCACATCCATAATTTCATTTGCGAGGATTTCTCGGAGTTGACAGGGATATTATCGCAAGTTTGTTAGGATTATGGAAGATAGCAGCACCTCTAACAATTTATTATTGGAAAGATGCATTTTCATGGACTCCGGAAGCAACAAAGGCCTTTGAACATCTTAAAGAGGCAATGTACCAAGCACCGGTCTTAGCTACACCGGACTTCACAAAAAACCTTTATTGTGGAATGTGATGCTTCAGGAAATGGAATTGGTGTTGTTCTAATGCAAGATGAAAGACCCATTGCTTTTGAAAGTCGTCCAATCAAGGGAAAGTTTTTTACACAAAGCTATTTATAAGAAGGAAATGTTGGCAATACTCCATGCACTTAAGAAATGGCGACCCTACCTAATGGGAAGACACTTCAAGGTAAAAAACGATCATGATAGCCTTAAATACGTTTCAGAAAAAAGATTATCCTCTGAAGAGAAACAAAAGTGGGTCACAAAGATGTTGGGTTATGACTTTGAAATCATCTACAAAAAAGGGAAGCAAAATGTGGTGGCAGATGCACTCTCAAGAAAGGATGAGGATGTGGAAGCATTGTTGTGTGCCATTTCTATATCCAACCAGATTGGATAAATGAAGCAAGGGAGGAATGGAAGAATGACGAAGAACTGTGGGCACTTATTCGAAAGCTACAACAAGATTCTAGTATGTCTGATACATTTAGCTGGAAAAATGATTCGTTATGGTTACAAGATCGGCTATATCTCTGTAAAAATTCCCGCTAAGCAAAAGATTCTTAGGGGAATTGCACACTTCTCCCTTAGGAGGGCACTCAGGATTTTAAAACTTTACCACAGGGTTAAGAAGGAATTTTTTTGGGATGGCCTTAAATCAGATATTCAAAAGTTTGTGGCAGAATGTTTGGTTTGCCAACAAAATAAAGTTGAAACAATTAAGACACCGGGTCTATTACAACCTTTATCCATTCCAGCCAACGTTGGGAGGAGGTTTCAATGGATTTTATCACAGGTTTACCCAAGTCTAAGGGAAAGAGTGTCATCATGGTGGTAGTTGACAAACTTACCAAGTATGCACACTTTTGTGCATTATCACATCCATTCAAAACCAGTACAGTTTCTACTGCATTTATGGAAACAATTCAAAAGCTACATGGAAACCCAAAGATTATTGTAAGTGACAGAGATCCCATTTTCACTGGAAATTTTTGGACAAGATTATTTTCTTGTCTTGTACTTAGTTAGCTCATAGTTCATCTTATCATCCTCAATCTGATGGGCAAACTAAGATAGTAAACAAATATTTGGAAGGATATCTTCATTGCTTTGTATTTGATAAACAAACACAATGGGTCAAATGGTTGCCTCTAGCTGAATGGTGGTATAACACTTCCTTCCATACAGCAACAAAAATGACCCAATTTATGGCACTTTATGGATATCAACCACCATCCATCACATCATATTTAAGAGAAAATTCTAAGGTTCGAACAGTGGACCATCATATCGAGCATCAACAACAAGTCCTCCAACTCTTAAAGGATAACCTCGTGTTGGTGTAGAATATAATGAAACAACAGGCAGATCAACATCGCAGTGAAAGAATTTTCGATGTAGGTGATTGGGTATTTCTACGACTACAACCATATAAACAAATGTCCCTCAAGCAAGCTAAGAAGGATAATAAATTATCACCAAAGTATTATGGTCCGTAGAAGGTGTTGCAAAAGATTGGTACTATGGCATACAAATTGGAGCTTCCTGCAGCTTCTCGAGTGCACCTAGTTTTCCATGTTTCATTTTTAAAGAAGGTGATAGGCAACAAGCTCCTAGTTCAAACAATATTGCCAGAACTTGATGAGGAAGGAAAAAATATATTGGAACCGAAAGCAGTCACAAAAACAAGAACTCAACAGCTATGAAATCGATCAATTTCAGAGTATCTCATCAAGTGGAAGAACTTATCCGCTGAGGGCTCCACATGGGAGGATGAGAATTTTATACAGAAGAATCCATAACTACTCAAGCATTGAGGACAACACTTTTTTTGAAGGAGAGGGGCATGTTAGGTCCCTATAATACTAGTGATTACCCCATTACTATTGTAGTTGTATCCCTTATTAATATTGTTGTGCCCCTATTGTCCCCATATTGTTATTACTATGCCCCATAGAATCCCTCTATTTTTTTCTTTTGCCTTTATATTATTATTGTTAGGTCGGCCTCATTATATTATGACTCCTTAGACTCCTATATATAGGAAGGAGGTTTTTTCATTTGAATCATCCAAGAATTTTTCATTTATGTAATGTAAACTTGGAGGTTTCCCCCTCAAAGAGGCTGAATTCTAAGGTGTTGATCTATATTTTCTCTCTTTTGTGAGATGGTTTTATAACATGGGGGCATCATATGATTGCCCCCATGTTGTACAGGTTTAGGAGAAGGACTCTCCTGAACAACCGGGACAAGAGGGTCACTCTTCGATTCATGAGAATATGAGGAGATGAGAAGAACATGAGTAGTACGATCACTACTCACATCTAGAACAGAGTGAATGAATGAAGGCGGAGCCAAGTTGACACTCTTTTCGACCAATGGTTGGTCCGGAATATATGCAAGAGAGTCATGGTCAAGAAGAACAGAACAGTGAGAGATGAATCTAATTCAATCGCTTTACCAACAAGGAGAGGCTCAGAAGAAAGTCTCTTATAACCAACAAGGAGTTGGTCATGAGGAGCTGCAAGGTTTTCCAAAACTTTGGAAGCTTTTTCCATAAGAGGACAAAGGTGAAGAAGATTATCTCCTTCACATAACCTACAAGGGAATCTAACCTTTCCTTTCTTATTACCATCATTAGTTGAGGGTGTAGCATCAACATGATCTCCAAAGGTCGATGGGGATGGTCGATCTAGATTTTACCAGGGAAGTCTCAAAGGAGATGGTCACCCTTACATAGCCTGCAAGGGAATTTGACCTTCTGTAAAGGATCAGAAGGTTTTTTGATGGGAAGTGCATTTAGAGCAATAGATGCATGGTTTGTCTCTCACTTATCTGACTTCTTCTTCTTCTTCTTCTTAGTTTGCTAGTTACTGGATTTCAAATTTTCACCAGGCGAAGTAGAAGAGGAAGGTGAAGAAACAGGGGAAGAAGGCTAGAGGTCAACCTTAGAATCAGCATGATGTGATTCAAGTGAAGGAGACGATTTGATGGGAGTCAGGATAACCGAGGTTGAAAATAACCAGACAGGTAAACCAATGGTTAACCCAGGGAAGGACAACGTTACCATATAAGGAGCACTAGCATTTCCAAAAGAAGGAAAAGGACCAGGATTCCCATTCGAGGGGAATCCTTAACTGGTAGATTTTGGAAATGTTGGCATTGGGATCAACCCTAAAGAATCACTAAGGAAGATCACTTTAACTAGAAATATTTCCTGGGTAGTTAATTTTAAGACACTGAAACAAAACTTTGCCTTTTCATATTTTAAGAGTCGAGAAAAGGATGAAAGATGACTCTAGTCACTTTCGGTTTGAATGAGCTCGAAAGGAAAAGTGCTCGATGATATTTTTAAATTTAAAGAGTCAAAAATACCAAAATGAAAGCTCAGGATAATCTAGTCAAAAGGGATTACCAGGTATCTGTGAACTACAGAATACCTCTTGACGAATGGAAAAGTGTGAGTAGGCAATCTCCCCGAGTGTTGTGTTTGGTGTATCATGTTTACAAGGCGACAGACTTGACTTCTTGTGGATAAATTATTGCAACCTGTAGGGGTCTCCCTTTATATACACGATGGTACAGGGATCACAAGTCCATACTAGTGTTGTCTAAAGCCGAAGAAAACAACAACTGCTAGGTTTAAAGACATCAAAACACGTCTCTAGCCTAGACCACTAAATGTGAGCGTTTAGTTTCAAATGCACCTTAGGTTAATTGAATCTATTTTAGAAGTTTATCTTGAAATTAAGTCTCGGTTTTCAGGCCTATCAATGTCACTTGAAAAACTCTTAAATGTAGCTATATGAGACAAAAACCTTTCAATTCGATGAATTTTTACACTAATTGAGAGTAGAGAAAATAATCAATGCAACAAACAAGCAACTAAAAGCAAGATGACTCTTCACTACTTCACTTTTCAAAATAAAATAATGAAAATCCTTTTCCCTTCCTATCCTTCCTATAAAATGCACTTCAGCTAGTCCTTTTAATAGTAAAAGAAGTTCATTTCATTTCAAATTGTCATGATGATGAAATTCTAGCTTTCAATGCTGCTACTTAATGCAACATATCAATTTAACAAACTAGAATGATGTAATTTTTCAATGGAATGATAAAATGAATCTTTCAAATAAACACTTCAATGGAAAAATTTCAAACAACTAACATCAATCATATACCAAGCAAGATAAGAGAACTCCACTCAAACCAAGTATGCAAAGATTCAACTGAAACAAAACAAGCAATGTAATCTATGCTCGAAAAAATACATTCAACCAAGAGAAGAGAAAACGAAACTTTTTACTTGTTCAATTGAAAACAAAGCAATACAAGGACTAAAACATGAAATGAACGGGGCGGCTAACCAACAACTTGACTTGATAAGCAAACAAATAGCTAAATGGATGATGACCTAGATGTGCTAGGGACACAAACCATCCAATGACCAAAAAATCAAGTAAGGAAAACTCAAAACAATCAAGAAAACAAATCAGACTAACAAAGCCTTTTAGCTAAGGAGAATACAGGAAAACAACCCAAGAAATAGAACTTATGAGGACAAGACACACTGGAAATGATTCAGGAGAAACCCTGATTTTAACCTACAGGAATCGACATGACTTCCTAACTGACAACAAGCGCCACAAGGGGGTACAATGCGATTGTTTAAGAGTCGATCACATTGGTTGATGTGACTGTAAAAAATAAACAGCGCTGATCGAGGATTTCAAGAAAAAATAAAAAAAAATTCAGAAAGAAAAACCAGACCCGTCACTCTAAATTCAAGAATCCAGGCAACAGATAGTGTAAATCATAGAAAACCAAAAATAAAGAGTGATACGACAAAAGTCAACACAAATCACGAAATGCAAACAATCCAAAGAGAGGGATGGGTTCCCCAATATGGTCGCCAATTTGTGGAGTAGGTAAATATCCTCTGTAAACAAGATGTTAGCACCTAAATCCACCCTAGGCTGAAGGAAGGCAAAATTCAGGGTAACCACAAACCACGCTCAGTCTGGTAGCTAGGCCTACCAGAACAGGAGAGGGCTCTCTCCGAGTCACACTCAGTGAATAAATAAACGAAAAGGTCTGAGATGACTTACAGTGAAATATTTATCTTAGGCTAGTAAGTGAATATGGATACAAGAAGTGATTTTTATGAATCACTGTGTTTCTGGGATGGTATGGGACCAATGGACCTCAATGAACAAAGAACTCAATACAAAGGCACAGATTATTTCGTGAGGCAAGGTAGGCGAAAAGCCTAGAAATTTATTTTAAGATAGTGCGGAATGGATAGATTGATTAAGAGGGTGAAAAGGGCATGGACAACATGAATCCTTTTCAATAGAAGAATGGACACTGAACATGAAATTTTCCCACAAGCAGAGCAATAAAATTGAATTCTACCTTAGCTAACTTAGAAAATTTCAATGGAAATGAATATAAAATGAGCTATGAAACATAACAAGATACATATGAAACATAAGAGACACATTTTCTACACTCACAACCACATGAATCTCATGAAACAGAGCCACTTCCTTTCATTAATCCTCTGTAAAAAATATACAATGCAGAAATAGAGTTTCTTTCCCACAGTCTCCCAAAAGTTACAAGCCAACCAACCCTTTGCAAATGGTTTTTATACAATATATAGAATGTTCCATGAAGAGATATAATGCCCAAGGGTTGGGGAGTTACTCGAATCATTACAAACTGAAGGTGGAGAGCCAAACAACAGCTACAGGTGCAGCGCCACCAACATGACAAATGGATTGGGTAGCCCTTTGCCTTCCTTTACCACTTGGATAACTGACCATCTGGAGTGAAAATACTTATAAAACCGCCTTAGGTGCCGAAAAACGGAAGTGCATATGAGTGGGCCCACTTACAAAAACTCAGGAAGTGAAATTTCGCGAAATAGAGGCATTCTGGCACTTTTTCCTATATGCGTCGCGCCCTTTTCCTGTATGCGTCGTGCCACTTTGGGGCCAATTGTGAGGCACTTTCTAGAGTCCAAAATGTGCCCAAGTATGCTCGTTGAAAATCTTGTCCTATCTACCTTCCAACCCAAGTGGAATTTTTTAATTTGGAGCTCATTTGCCCCTCCAAATCTTCATTCTCCCAAGACTGCTTCCTGTGTGTCAAAATAGGGGCAATGAGGCCATTTTTGAGTGTTTTTTGCCCTTTTGGTGGCCAAGATATTCCCTAAATTTCTTGCTCCATGTGCCAGTAGTCATGATTTTGCATGCTACATCCAAAAATGCAAACCATTTCTCATTTGGAGCTCCCAATCTTACACGTCGCGCTGGTGGCACGACGCGTATAGAGAAAAAACATGTGTTTGTGCCAAAAAATTTCCATGCGACCAAAATTGTCCCAAGTTTCTTGAAATTTGGGATGGCGGTTCTCTAAGAGGCACTATGTTGGGCCACAAAAGCTTCAGCCAAGATTCGAAGCCGATCTTGCTCTTTTGCCTCTTTTGTTGCTCTGCTCAGTTTGGCCTTCAAGCTCCTTATTCGTGCCTTGCAAACATGATTGCGTGCCCAATAATGGTTTTTCATATGCCCGAGCATGTACTTGCCCTTGTTCGCTTTTGCCAATCACTGTGTGTCTCCATCTCATACTCCAATGAATGTTGTGAAGCCATGACTGCTGTGTATACTGTACCTAAGCTGCCCTTTGATGATGGTGTGAGGCTAGGTGCCTTTGTGATATCTATCACCAAGGGGAATAATGAAACAGGGATTTTTAGGAAGGGAGTGATGAAATGGGGATGGGTTTTGTAAAGGAAATTTGTTTAGGGATATGGGAGGAGTTTGGGGGTATTTTGATGGGGTAGGGTTTTGGGGTTTTAATTGAGCAATAGGAGGAGGGGAAGGGGAATATGATTTTTGGTAGTGTTAGGGTAGTGATAATAGGAGAAATGACATGGGGGAATAAGGAACAGGGGTAGGGTGGGAAAAATCAAGCCCTGGAAACAATGACACTGTTACACAACCCTAGCAAAATGGTTTTTCTTTGGTGTCTTCTTGTATTTGCTTTATGGAATGTTTTTGCATTCAATCACTGATAATAACCCACCATCTCTTTATCAAATTTGATGAACAAGTGAATTTGAAAGCCCATTTTGCAATTATAGGGGCTTCAAAAAAAATTTTAGGGAGTTTTGGCACGTTCTGGGTGCTTTATCTCTGTGCGCTGCGCCCCTGTCTGTGTGTGCCGCACCCTGGTTATATGCGTCGCGCTCCTCCTCCTGTGCGTTGTTCCCTTTTCCAGGTGACTTTTGGAGGCCTTCTCGGTGTCAAAAGTGGGCATAGGATAGCTTGTTGGAAAGGTATTTGAGTCTACTTTCCCACCCAACTAAAATTTGTCAATTTGGAGTTCATTTTCCCTATCAAAAATCAAATCTCCCAAGACTGGTCAAAATGTGCTCAGTGAGGCTGCCTCAAGGCAGACTGCTGTTGCAGTCAACTTTTGAAGGTGTTCCTCAACTCAAAATTGAGCTTATGATAGCTCATTGGAAATATATTTGTGTCTATTTATCATTTTACTCATCCAGCAAGTCATTTGGCCAACCCATCTAGGCGAAAACTTGATTTTTTTCAAGGTCACTTCAGAGGTGTATCAATTCTCCCAAGGCAATTGTACTTTTGAAATTTCTCTAAAACAATGACACCTGTGTAAAACGTGAAGGAGGTTTTTTCTTCCTCGGTCTGTTGTGGACAAACACCTCTCTCAGTTTTCCCAAATTCATCCTTGATTTCTCAGAAACATCATTTGAATAAAACCTATCTCGATGTGTGGGACAAGGGATTTGTCGAAATGAAGCGAAATGAAGGGGATAGGGAGCTTATAAATTCTTGAGAAAATTTTGGGAAGTGGGGAGGGATGTTATAAAGTAGGGGAAAGTGGAATCTTAGAAAGTGAGTGAGGGGAAGGGGTCCAAAAAGGCAAAACACAGGCCCAACCTAGAAAATTGCCAGGTTGTAGCAAGAAACTAGG
>APFE030650347.1:0-13688 GCA_000404065.3 Pinus taeda | reverse complement strand
TTTCGTGATATGCTGACCCCAAGCCAATCTTAGAGAAGATTGTTTCTCCCCTTAGCTCATTAAGGTGATAATAAACTCTTGTAAATGGACACCTATTCTTTATGGTTACCCTATTTAATTTTCTATGGTCAATGCATAATTTAAGGGCCCCAAAATTCTTCTTTACAAAGAGAAATAGGGCTCCCCATCATGACACACTTAGCCTTAGGTAGCCCTTGTCCAGCATCTCCTTTAATCGTAATTTTGGCTCAACTAACTTAGGGGCACTCATCCTATATGGTTCCTTAGATGTTGGTGCTACTCCAGGTGCCAACCCAAGAGAGAAATGTATCTCTCTGTGAGGAGCTAATGCAAGAATCTCCATTGGAAACACATCCACATAGCGTTGATGAACTAGGTAACTTTCTAGTGGTTCACTTTCCTCATTCTCAATATCACTACCAGCCTTTACATCACATAATACTTGTACTACAAACAACATGGATCCCTTTATACTATTTCATTTGGCTTGCATAGTTGTGATCAACTCCACTGAAGTAGGATTTCTCCTACCATATAAAAGCCTTTTTTTTCCTTACTCATCTAAGCATTCAATTTCCTTTTCAAAACAAACCACTTTGGTCTAGTCTAGGTACAACCAATCCATGCCCAATAATATTTTCTAAGCACCTAATGGAAATATATTCAAATGAGTTGTGGTGGGAATTCCACTAAGGTCAAATGCACATGATATTACCCAATGGTGAATATTTCTTTTTGTTATGGTTTCCAATTGAACGAACCATGGTTCATGAAATTCCTTGAAGAAATTCTATTTTTTAACAAGCTCTAGGATGACATAGTTGTACTTAGAACCTGAATCAATTAGAAGAGACACAAGTTGATTACACACCTTACCTTCCATCTCAATAATGGATGCCTCATGGTCTTCTTGGTGATTTTCTAAACTTGCATAAATTATGGGAGAAATATGAGCTACATCACCCACTGTAAGACCCTCATGGACACTGTAATTTTTTGGTCCAACACTTTTTTGGTGTGGAGAATCTGTTTTCCTATATTGGTTTTCATCACATCTCCAACACTTTAATTTCTCTCTGCCTTCAATCTTGTGTCGCTCTAATGTTGGATGCTACATGCTACCCTTAGCAACAATATTATTTTTGTACTAAAATTGATTTACAGAGGCTAGATGTTCACCTTCACTCTTTTTTGAACCTTTCTTAGGCCAATTCTTCTTATTTCCAACATTGTTCCTTACCTTCCAGTCACCCTTAATTTATAGTTTGTGTTTCAGGTTCTTAATGGCATTCTTCAAAGTGTGAGGTTCCAATAACTCAATTCTATCTCTAAATTTCATAGGAAACCCATTAATTAACCCTTTAATATTGGCTTTCTGATCCTTGAGATATGGCACATACCTCAAGAGTTCCAGGAACTTGGTGATATACTCATCATCTGCCATTTTTCCCATCTCTAGTTCATAGAAACAATTTTCTTCTCCATCATAGTAATGCTTAGACAATTTTTTCTCTCTGAAGAGATTTTCAAATTTGTCCCAAGTCATCTCCTTCTCAACAAGGCCTCTCACACTTTTCAAATATTCCCACCATATGTATTCTTTTCCCTTCATGCTATAGGTGGAAATCATAACTTTCATATTTTAAAATAATCATGAATTGTAAAAACTTTCTTCATGCCAAGCAACCAATCTTTTTCCCCTTATGATTTATTCATATCCCCATCAAATATGGGTGTCTTGTCTTTCTTGAATTCCTCAGACATGTAATATTTTTTCTTTGTTTCTTTATGATGATGATGGTTATGGTGAGAGTGTTGGTGGTTCCTCCTAGTAGTAGAACTAGATGTTCTACTAGAGTGATGGAGATAAGTGTTTGTTCTTTGTCTTGGGGTTATAAATGGTGCATTTATCACCATAGCATATTCACTTTCCTACCTATGCCTCTTTCTAGACCTACTAGCATGTGCCCCATTTGTTTTTTCTTTTGACTCCCAAGGGCTCCTCCTGTCTCTATGAGTAGTCGTCATCTCAGGTTGCCTATCTCTCTATAAATCTGAAAGGATTTGCAATATGACTACATTTATCTCAACTTTTCTCCTTTGAGCTCTCACAAATCTCTTGTGATCTGTCTTGAAACTTATATCTTCAACCCTTATTCTTCTCATAATATCCATCCAATCTTGAGATAGATCCCCACTCCCTTATCCGATTGTCCTCTCTTCTTGATTAGCTCTCACCTCTTCACTTTCATGTTGTGTTTGATCGAAACTATCTTGCACCATTCCAGTCCTCATTTCTTTTTTTATCTATTTTATGTTGCTTGTGATGTGTTGTCAATCACAACACACATTGTTAGATACTTTTTGTGATAAATAAATAAACAGAATCATGACCATGAACCTTACATTCATGGACCTGTCATGGTTGTCTCTGCTATGAAAATTTATCCATGTTAGTATGCCCATGATACTCAATATTTCATATGAATCAATCACATATCAAGCAATATCAACTCTTATTACATAACTACTAAAAAAGAACAAAATTATGCCCATGGTCCTTCTCTTTGAGAGTTGTTGTAATGGACCATATGCAAAAAAACAATCCACATTGGCATGTGCTTATCAAAAAACCATTAACTGAAATATATAAGCCTGCAGGTTTCAATAGAGTTTTAACTATTAATCGCAACTATTAGTCTATTCATGATAGTGAAATATGTCATCTTTTTAAATTTTTAAATAAATAACATAGTCATCATATCAATTAGGTCTGCAATTAGTTTATATTGAGTTTTAACACCTAAAAAATTATTTAGTTAAATTTCTAAAAAACATCATGAAATCCCCCTTTTTAGGAACTTCTTGCTACATTACCATGGCAGAGCCCATCTAGTCTAAGTGTTGAACCTAGATGTTATGGTACCACCTATAACAAATTGACACCAATTACTACATTAGGGTGTTGTTATGGTTAATCCAATTAATTTTGTGCTGTTATAAGAATAAGATAATTATTTTTCATCTTTTATCTTCATTTTCCTTATTAATTACCTTCTAAGGGTTGTGGTTACTAATTAAGGTTACCAACCCTCATCCATAGTTTCATAACTAGAATCACCTAACCTAGCCATATATATATTATTGGCGAGCATCATATCAAAAGGTAGGCATAATATATGCCATGTGCCCATATCTGATGGGTTCTACCATCCACTAATCCTTGTGACCAATGATAATTTTCCATGTCACATGACTTTGGCAGCCCCCACCATCGTTGAGGCCCCAACATGGGTGCACATCTTATGAAACTTGTGACAATAAATGGACACAATGCTTTGCACTTTAGATCAATGAATTTTGATAGGTTAACATGCCTGACAAATAATGGGAAGGGAGGCAGTACAAAGTGGATTTACGAACCCACCCATCTCTAGACCTAGAACTCACATTCATTCCAAAAACCTCCCACCCCTTTTCTCAAAACCACTAGAGGGGGTCTTGGAGCATGCAATTTAAATTTTCCAAAATCACTTATGGGTTCCACTGGCAGGTGCATGATGACACCTGTCGCCCATTCCATTGGCCTCCTTCCTAGTGCCAACCCACAACCTCCTCCCATTGTGCTTCCTCTTGGCACTTCATCTCGAAGATTTTCCTCGTGCTCCTTGGGTCGGTCCTTTAGGACGCATCATCCTGATCCTGTCACCCTGGTGCAACCCTTTCCTTCTCCTCTATACACCTATGGAATGTTACCATCGATACATGTCATCCTGCAACCATTACCCTAATGCCTCCCTTCAACTGCTCCCTTTTTGGACATTTAGGATGGGGACCTCCAGGACATGTCAACCTGGTCCCATAATCCCATCGCTCTTCAACATGCACCTCTTGAGGCCTCCGTGACATGTCATACAGGCCCCACCATAATATATATATATATATATGCTTTTTGGCATAACACAATTACGAAAGGATTTGTTGGTGTGCGTAATTCATGTTTTTCCACCACAAACCTGATATGCAAGAAATTTTCATTATTGCAACTCGACAATGAAGCCAAGAGGTTTATTAATTAACCAAGGTCAAAATTCGCTTCCACATTCTTAATCCCACTGCTTGCATAGTTATAAACACTTGGTGCCTATAACACCGATATTAATATATACCTCTCTACATGCAGAGGATTAGATCAAAATCATAGTCAAATGACCAATTAAATAAAATATGATTCTTTGTAATTTACATTTTGTAAACCATTCCTTAGTCTAGTTGTCAATGCAAACTAAATTTAACGATCCATGCATATGCGAATACATTCAATAAAATAGATTACGTTTTCAAGGAATTAACATAAATTGAAAATTGGAGCCTGGGAAACTGAGTCTGGGATAATAACTCTCCACCCAACCATAGAAAACTGCAACTATCAGTCACTTGCAGTTTTAAACCCCGAGCTAGATTCCAGAGACTAAGTGGCTTTCTCAAACGATTAAAAGAATAGGTTCCCATTGAATCAAGGACTCTCCATGCCTCCTTCCTCCACCCACCAACTTCTGAGTAGTTACCAAACATATAAGGAATCCAAAGGCCAACAACCTCCACCTTCTATCTATCCAATGGTAGCCAATCAGACACATAGTGAATCCAAAGGCTAGTAGCCTCCACCCACCAAATATCTAATGGTAGCTGATAAAACACATGAGGAATCAAGAGGCCCACATCCTCCACCGAAGAATGCCAATGGAGTCCATAGAAACAAGTCTTCACCATTCAAACAAAACATAATGTATTCTACCCACCTTGGGGAATCCAAAATCCACTACAAAACAAAAAAACAAGAAAGGTTCCATATATCCTCCTTTTACGAATCCAAGGAACAACCCTCCACCCCAAACATCAAGGGAATCCAAAGAAATATGGTCTCCACCCTCTGGATCTATGCGGAATTGAGAGGCCATTATTTATCACCTGGGATGAATATTCTTCCTTCCAATCTTACCAATCGAGATGATATCACTGCATTTTGTTCTTTCCTTACTAAGCTCCGTATTTTCTCTCTTCATTGAATTTTGAATTATCATACAATGCCTCTAGCCTCACTATAATGCTTCAAAGTTCATTTTTCCTTCCTTTTCTCCCCTTCTGCCAGCACAACCTCCATAAAATTTCTTGTCTTTTCTTCCTTGTAAATGTTTCTCAAAGCAGCATGGGCATGCGTACTTCTCTTGTAGCCCAATTTAATTTAGAACTAATAACATAAAAAACATACCAACTAGCCTTTAATGGTTGTCACATCAATTTATATTTCCTGCAACACGGAATATCCAAAGCTAGAAACCTTCTCAGCTCTCGAATTTGTGTCCCTTGAATCGACCCATTATATTTTGTAAAAATATTTACGCTGCACTTCATGATAAAAACCATGGTTGGAACTATCACACACATCCTACAAGATTTTGTTTGTTTTTAATAAAAATCAAAACAACATAACTTTCGCATATGATGACTATTTGAATCTATTCAAGCATCATTAGAATGATCATGAAAAGGTATTCAACATTAAGATCTTTGCATGAATGTTTAAAGATGTCAATTTTATATATCATGATGATACACCTAGATCGATCCTCCCAAGTAGAAGATTTTGGACTACCAAAAGACTTAATTTATTAAAAATATATGTTAGGGCACTCCCTCCCTACTTTTCTAGTATTGAACAATAGTGCTCATATACTAAAATTTTGACTCATCATAACAAACTAGGCAAGACACATGAAAATTTTCATAACATTGTTGACATAATCAATCATTCCATTATTTCCACAAATATTTGTATTCAATTTTGCAACTACTAAATATATAAAACGTACTAGAAGTAAAAATAAACACGTGGTTTCAAATGACAATGAATCAACAATATGCTTGCTCTTCATAACAAGAACACCACAGACCAATGGATCTACTTCACCGTCAACAATATGTTGTATGTTTGGAACCATGATGCTTTCTTTTAGAAAATTATGAAGATGTAATATTTTTGAATCCTCACAGGCTTAATCATAGTTAGCAATAAATTTAACTATTTCATTTCAAGGATGAAATTCCTCAATTTTTACAAACAAGAGAAAAAAATATCTTTCTTGCATTTAATACCATTTTTGGTTGTTTTCTATTAACAAGAGATTGGCTAGTCATTATTTCATGACCTCTCATAATGAGTTTTAATACCATGTTTAATGAGATGCTACTTTATCTCCTCTCTATAAAACATGGCCTTCCTATCACAGAGATATGGGTTTTCTATCACAATCCCACATATGTCAAGTGGTACTACATGCAATTCGCACTCATCTATGAATTTTACAGTGATCGCAAAGTTGATCTTACATTGTTCTGTTAATTGTAATTATATATTATCACACACCCATACCAAAGGATAAGGTCCATATGAGGTTTAATTTCCAAACCTAACTTCTCGACAATAGCTTATATGTCATTACTTAACTTCAATGGTATTTACTTTTTGTATTTTTTAAATTATAATTTGTTAAAAATATTTTAAAAATTCATTTTTTGGATATAAAAATATATTTTATTGTATTTATATATAAAATTATATTGGAATATATTATATATTATTAAACCTTTCATACAATGAAATGAAACATTTTATACATTTTTGTTGTGATCTCCTTGAAAATGAAGTAATATGCTAATGAGAGATTGAAGGTTCAACTCCCCTAGATGTAACCCAATTTAAGGAGATTATGATAGGTTGTATGCCCTATTTGAAAATGAAGTACTATGTTAATGAGAGATTGATGGTTCAATTCCCCTAGATGTAACCCAATCTAAGGAGATGATGATAGGTCATATGCCCTAGAGGTTATAGTAGTAGTGGTCGAAATGATTGGTGTCATCGGAGTACGACATTAACCCTACTGTTAATTCCTCTGATTATCTATATCTATTATATTATATATATTATATATAATATAATATATATATATTTATATATATATATTATATATATATATATAATTGAATTTTATATTTTATTCATATTTTAGTTTTGCATGGTTTTGAAAATCAAAATCAAAGTGTTTCTTCCTTAAATTGAAATATTTGAATAATTATAGTATTTGTGCTTATTTGTAATATTGTTTAATGTTAAATGAACATTTATTTTTACTTAAAATTTATGTATCTATCTTTGAAAATATATTTAGTTAAAATTATATAATAGATATTGTATCAATTCAATCATTAAATTACACTTTTAATAGAAATATTCTTTGTGTAATGCATTCTAACCAACAACAAAAAAATACAACTACTACTAATATGACCTTTTAGAAGTGGATATATCCTTCAAGCCACTATTATACTCTTAGTAATAAACACTATTAAAACAAATCTCCCTCTTAAGAGTTTTGTAAGGAGCCAAGTCCTTGCATGTTGTGATGGAGAGGAACTTTTTCTAATGGTAAATTAAAATTTGAAACAATCACCTAGAACATCAAATAAATAAGAAAAACCAAAGTGGCCTAGGTAATAATACATGGAGAATCTAGAAATTCCTTGTAGATTGAAATCGTTAATTGTAATATCCTAAAAAATTAGACTTTAATCTACCCTACTCATTAGTGGAAACAATAATTGATCGATGAAACCATGAAGCATTTAAGAGAAATAATTCAATCACACATAACCCAATGATTTTCTGGGGAAATCCACACTTAAAAGCCCCTTTCTATCTATATATTGCACCCATCGGAAAATACGAGAAGATTATAGTTCTTTTCTCAAGCTTGAGCAACCTCTGCACTATCTTTGTCTATCTCATTGCTTCCTAAGAAAACCTTGGATAAATACAATATGCTCTGCTCAACCTACACAATTATCTTCTATCCTCTTCGTGACTGAATACCATTGGCCAATACTCAGCCAAATTCCTAACCTTACAATATCCTACTTCCTTGCACTGTTCCATTGGGAATTAACCCCTATATGATGGGAAAATTCCTCAATTATGAATTACACAATCTTGATATGCCTTCCTCTGATTTCATGCACCATCGATTTAATTTAGATGATTCTACAACTAATAATATACTATCCTTAAACTCCAATCTCAAATGGGTCTTTCTCTGATTTGACATGGATGAGTTAATTATGAGTGAATCTTTAGTTTATTTGTTCATCACTGCAAGCAACACCACATTGTGCTTCAGGAAACACTTGAATGTTCGATAGGAAACACCCCACTACTACAGAATGCACCCCACTACTACAGGTTGCACCCCACTGCTATAGGTTACATCCCACTATTGCAGGTTACACCCCACTACTGGACCTCCCACTAAATCCTCCATCAGTTGGAACTAGTTTAACTGAATTTAACTCAGTTAGACTGAATTAGATCATTACAACTCAAAATAAACTCAACTATTGCTCCTATCTGTAGGATACACTCTACATGACTCTAATTAAACCCTCATCTTGAATTAACTAAGCCAACTAAGTCAAATTAACTTAGTTAACTATTACAAGTTGTCATGAGATTTGTAATTACAATTTTATTCCTAATTTACTTCAAGGACAAATTAAATAATGATTTTTCTTGATGTTGCTTTTAACATTTCTTGTTGCTATTTTTAAAGCTCCTTGTCAACAAGAAATTAAATCACATATATCCTATTATAGTACCTTTGGAAGGTTTTGCATGAAACATTTGCCACTCGTACTATTGCAACATCAACATATGGAACTTAAAAAAATCCAAGAAAAAATATTTGAATCAAATGTGTCTACAATTATCTACTAGGAAAAAATGTGTTGTGTAACTACTGAGCCTTCTGCTCTACTATCAACACTTCTCTGCACTCATCAATATCTGACTGACATTGATCCTTCTATTACTAAATATTGTGGGCCCCCATAGCAAGGTAATATTCGATGAGACAAAAAACACCTCAATGGATCCTGCCTAATTTAAGAAACTATTAGACTAAGGCTTCATATCACCCCACTTCACACCTGGAGGTATGGTTGCATGTGCTCCTTCCACCCACTTGGATTGAAATCCCTCCCCCCTACTGGAGGTCTCTACTTGAGTGGATGTCTCCACTCAGTCTCCTCTCTGCTTCTCCAGTTGTGGCTGCTCCACAACTTATGGTTTCTTCTAAGGTTTCATGTTGAGAGGTTGTTCATGCTCCCTCTCAACCACCAAATATCTAGTCTATGAATTTCTCCTCGAGGATTTTCATGCATGAGATAAATATTATCTACTCATATTGTTGTTTCTACTACTCTGTTGCTACTTTCGCACCATTGCTGCAACCACTAGAATAAAGAGTCTAATCCCCCTGTATCCTCAAGTACTAGCTTCCATAGGGATGATCCATTTGAAACTAAACTCCCTATGAGTCTCGATCTCCATGTGGGAAATCTCTCTACTTCTCATTCTGCTAATGTCAATGATCACAACTCCTTTTTTTGTCACTAAAAATTGGCTCACTGATATGCCCACTAGTAGCCTTCTAGATCCATTAAGAAGTCTTCACCTAGGGTCTTTTGGTTTTGGCCTGAACTAGAGTTCCATCAATCTACAAGAAAAACTTTGAATTATTCTCCTCTATTGTGATTTCAGCTTTGATATCATTAAGAAATTTCTACAAATCTATCTTTGATACCATGTATAAATTTCTACAAATCTAGCTCGGATACCATATAGAAATTTCTACAAATTTAGCTCTAATACCATGTATAGATTTCTACAAATCTATCTCTAGTACCATGTAGAAATTCCTTGTAGATTCAAACTACTAATTGCAATATGCTAAAACAATATACTTGAATATATTCTACTCATCAGCGGAAACAGTAATTGATCAATGAAATCATGGAGACAATTATTTTTCTAGGGAAAATCACAGTTAAAAACCCCTACTATCTATAAATTTAATTAATAAAAATATATGAGAAGATTACAATCCTTTTCTCAAGCCCGAGCAACCTCTGCACTATCTTTATCTATCTCACTGCATCCTAGGCAAGCCTTGGATGAATACAATATGATTTTGTTAACCTTAAGCTCAACCTGCACAAGTATTTTCTATCCTCTGCGTGACATACTAGCTTTAGCCAATACTTATCCAGATTCCTAGCCTTCCAAGCTCCTACTTCCTTGCCTTGTCCCCTTTGGAATTAGCCCCTGTTTAATGGGGATACTTCTCAAGTTAGAATTGCACAATCCCTATAGGCCTTCCTTTGATTTCATGAACCATTGGTTTAATTTAGCTGATTTTACAACTCATATTACATTGTCCCTGAAATTCGATCTCAATTTGGTCTTTCTTTAATATGGCATGCATGAGTTAATTATGAGTGAATCCTCAGTTTATTAGTTTATCACTACAAGAAGCACCACACTACACTTCAGGAAACACCCCATTATTGGACAAGAAGCACCTCGCTACTATATGTTTCACCCCACTATTGCAGGTTCTACCCCACTGACTTCAGGTTACACCCCACTACTACAAGTTAAACAACACTACTATAGGTTACACCCCACTATAGGACCTCCCACAAATTCCTCCACCAGTTGGAGCTAATTTAACTAAATTTAACTCAATTAGGCTGAATTAAATAATTACAAGTCAAAATAAACTCAATTATGCTCCTATTTGTAGGAGACATTCTACATGACTCTAGTTAGACTCCCAACTCAAATTAACTAAGCCAACTAAGTCAAATTAACTTAGTTAACTATTACAAGTTTTCATAAGATGTGGAATTACATTTTTATTCTCAATTTAATTCAAGGATAAATTAAATTAGGATTTTTCTTGAAGTTATTTTTAACATCTCTTATTGCTATTTTCAACAGAGAATACCAGAGATAAACAAATTTTGATATACATGATAGCCTACCTTGTAACTTACTCATTAAATTAATAATTCATAACTTCTCAAGGAATAATATAAAAGAAATAATTGTACAGACTAAAATGTTGTTGATAATTCACGTACATTAACAATTTTAAGAGTACAAGACTCACAAAGTTGAGAAATATTAGTAAATAGCAATGAAAATAAGTTAGCCACACCTACAAAATGCATATTAATACTATGATATGCTCTAGCTTTACATTACAGTCAGAGGTTAGCATATTCTAGCATGTCTTACAAGAATGGTTAGGTTTTTGGATAATATATCAACCAACCCAGGAATACTTTGACCATACCTCTTAGAAGATTTTTACAAACCTTTATCACTGTTTTGACTTTTTAAATATATTACTGACAATTGGTAGTAGGTGTTTCTTATTTCTCTAGTACCTTTAATAGTTCCTATACCTGTAATTTCCTGGATTATTACGATTCATATTCATCTATGATCTTTGCAAACTCTACTGCAGCTTAAATGTGATCCATGATGGTCATCATTTAAATCACTATCAAGCAAGAGATATTTTCTAAATATGCGTACCACGCATGACTTGATATGTATGGTAGAGAAAATCAGATTCTTAGTAAAAAGAGCTCTTAAGAGTACAAGACTCACACAAAGTTGAGAAATATTAGTAAATAGCAATGAAAATAAGTTAATATCAAACAGATAATTAATCCATCTCTTTTTGTTATTGTAGAAAACTAAAAAATCATGTGAAAGCACATATTTATCTACCTTTTGTTGTTACAAGATGAAAGAAAGAAAGTGTGGCTACCTTTTTTGCCAATCTGTGCTTAACAAAGAAACAAATCAAACAAAATAAGAGGAAATTTCCATTAACGAAACACACTAAATAATAACTCATCTGGTTCCACTTGTGAAATAAAATTTAACAAACCAAAAAAATTCTCATGGTGGTTGACTTGAAGAAATTTAATGTACCAAGAAAGAATTCAGATGAGGATGTCTCCTCAAACAATGGCTAAACACCTCGTCTTCATGCTTGCAAAGACCTCAGATGGACTCAAATCAAATTTATTTGTACAAACTCTCTCAATAAATGTAGACGACACAATATGCACACACCAAAATATTAAAGAAAAGGAAAAAAATATTCTAATACCAACTTACATAACACAATGTTCACATACGATTGTTATCACCTGATTGATAATAGTTAAAAATTACCATTACACTGTCAATTGCTACATAGTAAATTTGAAATCATTGCTAGGAATTGGATCCAACTTATTCAGATTGTCTTTGGATAACAATTACCCATGCCCTAAAAGAGCGGAAAGTATTTTTCACATTAAAAGGAAGAGAAATTTGGTATTGATGTCGTGTCAAGGGCTAGTCTGCCAATGTGGAAGCAGATACAAATTGAAAAATAATTTATGTGTTTTGAGGCATAAAACAAGAAGAAGAGTGGGGACCACATAACTAGATCTACCTTATTGGCATGTTTGTGGATGTAACCGTGCCCTCATTTCCTATGGTGGTGTGTTTGAGGATAGCTTTATTTTCTTTTCTTGTAATACATATACTATTTTTTTTAATGGATTTTTAACAAGTATTCTCCCAACCACAGGATTAAAAATGGTAGTCATTATGGTGTTTTTATATAGTATGTACTTTCTCTTTTATCTAAATGTTTCACTTATATGTAATTGGTAATTTCAATAGCATTACTTACTAGCAATTGAACCACATGTTCCAAAGGAAGCATCATAAGGTGGTGACATACGAAATCAATAAATCATTGATTTTGTTAGCTAAAGACGAGGAACATATAATTTTTTTTTTCCAAGCAGAACTATTTCACATCCATGTCTGCACGTCCACATGTGCTATTGTAATCAGTTACTTGTAACCTGTATATCTTATGAGAAGAAGAAGCACCACCTGGTGACTGAGAATTGCAGGTCACCATTCTCAACAAGTCCAAATAACTCCCATTCTGATACAAACTTATGGGTTCCTAATATCAAAATATCCACATCAAAATTAAGCTACGATGACCACTAAGAGAAACGCAATGGATTCATGGACCAATATTTGTTGGGTGAAGGCATCAATTCAAGAAAATTACTCCATATTTTATGTCATTCATGAGCAATAAAAAAACAAATTGAAATATAAAGTCCATATTTTTATTCATAAAAATACAGAATTTTATGAAACATTTTTTAGCTCAAGAAAATAACATGGGAAAATGCACTAAATCCAAATAGTCTAGATGATGCATGTTCTAAACTTCACCAAAATGTATCAATCACGAGCCTCATCACACTAAAAATGTTTATTTAATTGGATTTAAACAACAAATAGTACCTAAATGCACATGAACGTGTTTGTCTGTGAGAGAGAAGGAGATAAATAGTTTGATGGTCTTGGTGAATCATGGCAGATCACTTCATATCATAAAAGACAACTTTCATGTGAATCGAGATTATACAGTAACAATAATTTACATGAATAGACTTTGGAAAAGGTGTCATAGCTAAAGTGTCAGCCTTATTATAAGACGCATGTTCACCTTGGATAGGAGCGAAGGAATGGAATGGATGAAATTTCAAAATCTTTACAAATTTTGGATACTTTAAAGAATTTTTCCTTGCAAACTATGTTGTATCTTGAAATAGAAATTTCAAATTTTAGTAATTATGCCATGGACCAGTTACATTTAAGAGAATGGAACCTG
>APFE030650340.1:41459-72930 GCA_000404065.3 Pinus taeda | reverse complement strand
TAAATAAGGTGGTTAACCCATATCATGTAAGGGACCACAAGTAGTTAGTAATAATGTAATGGGCCATGGTATTAGTCAATGGTATGAGGGAACCACAGTAATGATCCATGGTATTGTATGTATGAGGCCTATATAGAGGCTAGAGACTCCACATGGAGAGATATGAAGATAAATAGTCTTGTATGAACAAACATATGGCTTGTGGAGTGTTCTCCTTCCTTAAGGAGTGAATGTATGGTGTTGCCCTACCTTAAGGGTTTGATAATAAAGATTCATTTCTATCTATCTCTTGGGTTTATTTGCATTATATTATACTTTCATATCAGATATATAATATTCTTGGGTTAGATATACAACATTAACTTACAGGAGGGTCATGTGAACCTTGTCGGAGTGGATTTCACTTTTTCACCCGACATTATTTCTCAGGCCACCGGAAAACCAAATGTGGGGAAGGAATGGAGTAAACGCCAGATGCTGGACCGATATTATTATGAGCCATATTCAAGCCCGCATATATCAGACACTTGAGCGCAGCCTTTCCTTTCAGATACCTGAAAGATGAGTTTGCACCATTGATGAAACTCATCATTCGGTATTTCAGTTGTGACGACAAATTTTCACGTCTCTATGCCTACCATGTACGTTTGTTGATGCATTTCACACGGGTACGTATGATGAGCATTCCGTTTTTCATGTGCCGAAACATAGAGAGGATGATACCCTTAGTACAGAGGAAGCCCCCAGCACATCAGCACAGGAGTATATATCACTATGCATTGATCAAAATCATAGTGATGCATCAGTTGGCACAACAAGGTATTGCTTGGGAGGATTTCATCTCCCGTGATTTCTTTTCAGCGCTATAGCCTCCTCCAGAGATCGTCCATGAGGAGAGAGGGCCTTCACAGCAGTTCGACATTCATGAAACTGAGCATGTTGATGCTCCAGCATATCTGACATATCAGAAAGGCCCCAGGGCCTTATTTGCAGCTGCACGACGAGTACTTTCTCCACCCGGGGTGGAAGGGGTCTCGTTAACATCATCACCAGAGCGAGTATTATCTCCACATCATGTGGAAGGGGTCTCGCTTCCATCTACAGCATAGGTACAGAGTCAGGACAGGGGCAAGAGACCCATGGTTGATGAGGGTCCTTCAGAAGTTCAGGATACCAGTATCATTGATGTTGAGGCTAGTTCGCCCAACTCAGAGCTTAAGGAGATTATCCAAGAACAAAAAGCCGAGAATGAGTCGCTGCAAAAGAAATTGCAGATGGCTAAATGGGTGATCAACTACTTAGAGCAACGCAACAAGCAGTTGGAGGATGAGCATGAACTTTATGAGCTACGCAAGATTCGTGAAGACCGGGAATTGGCTCGTAGGAGACCCGGTGATTTGACACCTATTGATCGGGAATCGATGCTCATCCGGGTTAACACTCACTTGGAAAAGCTATTGGCAAAATAAAACAGGGACAAGGACATGCTTCGCCACATGAAGACTCACTATTGGGCTCGCATGCATGTTTGCAAAGCGAGAATGAAGGTCCTCAAGAGGTGTTTGAGCAAAGTGTTAAAACAAAAGAAAAGGCCCGATCCGCTTCGAGTTTTGGCTGAGGATTCATTAGTTGAGCATGATACATGATAGAGGGTCTTCACTCCAATTTTGGGCACATTTGGAGAAAATTTTGTCATTTCAAAATTTTTGGCTTGCAAAATAGGTTTTTGGGTTCTATGCGTCGCGCTCAGCATGCGACCCACAAAATGGAGAGGTCCAAATCACATGTGGCTTACATTTTTGGATTTTTCATGATGAAATACACATGTTCAGAAATTGCCAAGGCATTTCATCAAGTTTTGGGTGATCAAAAGCTCAAAAAAATCATGAAAATCACCTTTCTACCACTTTTTGCATCAGCAGGTAGTACTTATGGGAGAATTCACTTTTGGAGGGTCAAATGGAGACAAAATTGGAAAATTCCACTTGTGTTGGAAATTAGACATCCAGACCTTTCCAAAAAGCCCACTTGAGCTCAATTTGGATGATCAGAAGTGCCCCAAAAGTAGCTTCAAAGGCGCGTGATGAAAAGGGCTTTTTGGCCAAATTTTCACTGTTCAGCTCAGAAATTCGCCCAGTTTTGACTAGTTTTGACTTGTGATGGGATTTTTCACCCTCCTTGATGTAATTATTGATTTTTATGTTTTTGTGACACTTATTTACCTATTCTAGAAGATTCATTCATAAAATAGCAAAAATGTAATGAATTAAATGGTTTCCTAGCTTATAGAGGCAAGTTGTTTTGACTGCCTAGATTGTAGTGCTTAGTTTAGAATCAGTTGAAACAGCTCCTAGAATGATGAGCTCGACCCCTAGAGGCAAGGGAATGTGTTAGCTTTCCTATATTATGTATTTTCTTAGTCATTTTCAGGGTTGGACTCTTGGGATAGCTTGAGACTATATTGTACATCTTTTATCAGCATTTTTGGCAAAGGAAAGACCAGGGTTTTGCAACACTATTTGGGATCCATGTGGCTTTATGTGTTGATGGTGTTTTTCTCTCAGTACTTGTAAGTTGTGTGTGTGCATCATTATCTCTATTGAATCTTTTGTTATTAAAAAAATGAAGTGTTAAGGTAAAATCCATGAAATTGCTATGCTCTGTCTTTAAATTTGTTTAATCTTTTATGTTTTCTTCAGTTTAACGAGAATCCTTGAGACCCCTTGCTCTCCTTAGCCCCTCACCATTCTGATCTATCCATCTCACTTGCTTTAAGGCATCAAAACAATTGCCTATCTTGCCCCAAGTGGAACTCTGCAAAAATTGTGCCTCATCCCCGCACCCAAAATTGCCTTTCCCTTGATTTCAACAAAATCATAAAAAATCAATTCTAAACTCTTTGTACTTAATACCTAGCCTAAAATCAGTCATCAATTTGGTCATCTCGAGCCTTTTTTATTACCTTTTGTCGAGTTTGACCCGGAGAGAGCCCTCTCCTGTCCTCGTAGGGCTAGCTACGAGGCTGAGCGTGGTTTGATGTGGCCTTGAGTCTTGCCTTATTTCAGCCTAAGGCGGATTTGAGCGCTAACATAGTGGCGACCATACTGGGGAAGAAATCTCAAATGGTTTGCTTTTTGATGAGTTTGTTTCACAAGTCTTAGACAGAGTCTGAAGTCACGCCAGGTAGCTTTCGAAATGCTCTTTCTATGCATAAGCGGAAGTAGATAAATGTTGCTTCAGTCGATCTCCGGTTAGCTTGCGAAACTTTGATTTGCAGATCACCCCAGTACCTTTGATCGTTCTAGACCTTTGGATGATTGAGTCTAGAAAACGATTGGCTAAATTACTTTCATTCTTTTGATCTCCTGATAAATACATTGGCTTCAAAAAGACATACAAGAGCTAATCCAGATCCGAATCCACCTCCTATTTATGAAAATCCAAATCTGATTCGAAAATTCCTCCGTCAAGAAAGCTCGGCGACTCCATTGGTTAAATCTCATTCATGTCATGCACTTTTTGAATACCTTTAAGAACTTCCTTTCGACGCAAGGTTTGAATTGTCATTGTTCAAAACCAAATCCGAAAACGCTCTCAATTCTATTGTTCCAAATCCTAACTTTGCTGCAGCTCTTGAATTTGAAAGGCATAATAAATTAATTGACAATTTTATCTTGAGGCACCTTCAGACCACCATCCAAGCAGCCAATCTTTCTGAGTTTTTAGAAGCCATATCTGCAAACATTGGATCCACCGTCACGGCATCTACCTCTAGAATTCCTACTGAACCGCCTTTCATTCCTACCATTCCTCGGCAGCCTATAATTACTTACTCTGAAACTACAGCTAATTCCTCTTCTTCATCCCACATTACTTCTCCTCCGCATACTCCCCATACAGTAGCTGCATCCACTCCGCCAACAACACCGAGAGTAAATCCACCAAGAGCAATGGCTGCTCGCTTTGCACCTCTTGCTTTACCTCAGCAATTGCATGATATGCCAGTGGATTACCAAAGTAAAATTCCTTTATTTGATGGCACTCCTCAAAGTGTTTCCGCTCAGCAACACATAGATAAAATGACAACTTTTTATGATTTATATGAGATTGATGACGAGGATGTAACTATGCGATTGTTTGTGCAAACATTCGGAGGAGAGGTAAGAAAATTGTTCAGAGGTTTGGGAGCTAGAAGTATACCTACGTTGGCTGAACTTCAGAAGCAGTTTCTTGATCGTTGGGAACTTAGAAAGGATTCGCTTCAGATTAATGCCGAGTACAATAATATCAAATGCAATCCCAGTGAGTCTATCCAAGACTACATTATCAGGTTCAATACAGTTTATAATGTTATCCCTGATGACTTAAGACCATCTAGAAAATCAGCTCTTCTTAAATTCCCGGATGGCTTTGATCCGGAGATGGCTTACTCATTACGGGATAGAGATCCACCTACTTTAGAAGATATGCAAAAGATCGCTGTCAATGTTGAGGCAAATCTGAACGACAAAAGAGAACGTTTGAAGGCAGAAAAAAGAGTGACTATAAAGGAAGAATCTACATCATCAGAACCACCTTGGCTTCGCGAGATGTTCAAAATACTTAACCTTGACAAATCAGAACAGCAGATTCGTAATCCAAATTACCGTGGCCAGCAACAACCTCAGTACAGAATCAAGCAGCGTGAACCAAGAGTACAAGAGCCATCAGCTCAGCAACCAATCAAAACTCCTCTTTTGCAGAATTTTGTAACTCAAGATTCAGATGAAGATGTTGATGTAGCAGGGGACCAAAATCACTTCTTTACTCCTGATGATTTGCCCATTTATATCACCGAAGAAGATGAGTATGGAGAAAGTTCAGGCGCCCAGCAAGACGAAGATTTTATCTTGGCTAATGATGCAGATTTAGATGACTACCAAAGAGGATATTTGAATGCCTTGTCCACTCAACAAAAGCAGTATTCATTGAGGAACCGAGATGTGCCTATCAATCCCATTCAGAAAAGGAAAGAAGCTACAGCACCAAAGATGGATTCACCGACACCACCAAAGAAAGGAAAGGAGACAATTGATCCTGCAACTAGCAAGACATCAGTAGCAGAAAAGACAAATCATGCAGCTATAATAAAAGATAGAAGAGAGATTCCGGTCAAAGAAGTCGACAAATTTTCAGCATTTAGTTTGGAAAATGAAATTTCCAAATTAAAAATATCTATTCCTTTGACTGAAATCATGAAAAAAAGCAGCTACCGAGGTCAAGTTTCCAAAATTCTGAACTTTGATCCCATGCTTGACACGGTGAACGTTGAAGATGATCAGCCTGAATTGATCTTTGGACCAGCACTGGATGGTCAGTCCCCTGATAGTGATGTTCCTCCCTTTTATATCAGTTTGAGATTGCATGAATATGTCTTGCATAATTCCATGTTCGATTCGGGTGCTTCACACAATTTGATGCCAAAGGCAATCATGGAGAAGTTGGGATTAGACATTACCAGAAAATATCATGATTTATATTCATTTGATTCCAGTCGCGTGAGGTGTATCGGGCTCATCAAATATCTGGTTGTTAGCTTAGATCAAATCCTGGTGAAAAATGTCTTGATGGATGTGGTTGTGGCAGACATTCCTCCACGTTTTGGTATGCTACTTTCGAGATCTTGGGGAGCTAAGTTGAAGGGTACTTTGCAGTTGGACTTCTCTTATGCCACAATTCCAGTCTTTGGTCAAATGAGAAAGCTATATCGCGAGCAAAAGATGAAATATATGATAACTAGTAAAGAGAAGCTGATCAATCATCCTGTAAATTGTGTACATACTGATTTGGAGTCATTTGTTTTATTTGCTGATAGTTTTAATGATATAGATAGTCAGTTAGTTCAAGCGAAAGATATACTAGAGGTCACCAAAAATTTCAGAGAAGTACTACGAAAGGAAAGAGGAGAAAAACAAGCCATCATGGAGCAAACAGCTAAAGAAAAGGGGCAGCAAATAGAAAAATTAGAGGTAGTACAATTTCAGCACTTGGAGGATGATGAAGATGGTCTTTGGACCATGGATTTTGATGGTGCGGTAGGTAGCGATGGTGCTGGTATTGGTGTGTGGATTCAAAGTCCTTTTTCCGCTCAAGAAAAAGTTCCAAGCAAGGTGACAGTGTGTTCCTATAAACTAGCATTTGATTGTTCAAATAATGAAGCGGAATATGAGGCTCTCATTGCTGGCCTAAAGATTCTTAAGAAACTGAAAGCAAAGAAGATTGCGGTCTATGGTGATTCCGAGCTGGTGATAAAGCAAGTTAAGGGTGAGTTTCAGGCCAAACATCCCCGCATGAGGGCATATCATAATGCAGTCTTAGACATTTTGAAGTTGTTTTCTGATTATACCTTGACATGTGTGCCTCGCCTACAAAATGGTGTTGCTGATGGACTTGCTAAGGCGGCAAGCAATTTAAAGATCCCAATGAATTCTAGCAACAAATTTGAGATTCATGTGAAGCATCGTCCCACCATCCCAGATAATCAAAGATGTTGGCAAGTTTTTCAAGATGATGAAGAGATCGATGAGTTTCTGCAAAATAAGGGTAAGTTCAAATATTCCTCAATAGATACCGAAAATGATGATGGTGATGACAATATACAAGTAAATCAAATGGATGTGCTACAACTTAAGGACAACATTATTCCTAAAGGAATGATTCCTTTAGAGGAGTTGTTTGACCAAGATGATGTGGCCCGCAAACCGACATTGAGACCGACTAAAAAGGGTGTTGAAGAGGTAAACATTGGGACAGCTGAAAATCCCAAGATGGTTAAGTTATCAAGGTCATTATCACCAAAGGTAAAAGCTAAATATATGAAATTATTGTCTTTATTTTCTGATGTATTTGCATGGGATTACTCAGATCTTAAAACATATGACACAAACATCATCCAGCATACTATTCCTATCAAGCCAAATCAGAAGCCTTTTCGTCAAAAGTTGAGGAGAATCAATCTGAAACTGCTGCCATCAATTGAGAAAGAGGTAAATAGGTTGTATAAGTCAGGAATCATTGTGCCTATCCAATTTTCAGATTGGATATCGAACTCGGTGCCCGTAAGGAAGAAGACAGGTGAGATTCGTTTATGCATTGACTTCAAAAATTTGAATAAGGTGTCTTTAAAAGACAATTATCTGCTGCCCAAAATGGATCATATATTGCAATGAGTAGTTGGAGCATCAAGGATGTCACTACTCAACGGTTATTCAAAATACAATCAGATTTTAGTGCATGAGGATGACCGTGACAAGACAGCGTTCACCACTCCATGGGGAACATTTCATTATGCAAAGATGCCTTTTGGTTTAAAAAATGCAGGAGCCACCTTTCAGCGTGCAATGGACGTGGCTTTCGCCAATGAGAAAGATGTGTTTTTAGTTGTTTATCTTGATGACTTTACCGTATTTTCAAATTCAGATGAGGAACATTTGTATCATTTGAAAGTTGTTTTCCTAAAGTGCAGAAAATATGGCATCTCGTTGAATTCGAAAAAGAGTCTTTTTGCCATGGATGAGGGCAAACTTCTTGGCCACATCATATTTAAAGACGGCATCCGTATTGACCCAGCACGTGTTGAAGCCATTCAGCAAATTGAACAGCCCCAGAACAAGAAAGAAATTCAGTCCTTTAATGGCAAACTGAATTTTCTGCGTCGCTTTATTTCAAATCTAGCGGAGCATCTTAGAGAGATCACAAGCATACTCAAGAAGGACAATCAGGTAAAGTGGACCGAAGAGGCGGTCAAATCATTTAATTTAGTGAAGTTAGCTCTTTCTTCAACTCCTATTTTGATCAGTCCCGACTACACTCAAGACTTTATTTTATTTTCATTTGCCTCTGAGCACACTTTGGCAGTTGTGCTAATGCAGAAGAGAGAAGGTGTTGAAAAGCCCATTGCTTTTTTCAGTCGCATAATTAGGGATGGAGCATTGAAATATAACATCATTGAGAAGCAAGCACTTGCGCTTGTAAAGGCCTTGAAGGATTTCCGTGTGTACATATTGCATTCTCATATTCTAGCTTATGTTCCTAACACAGCAGTTAAAGATGTTTTAGTACAGGCAGATCCAGAAGGGAGAAGGGGTAAGTGGATTGCTGCGTTGTTAGAATATGATGTTGAAATTAAACCCACCAAGTTGATCAAAGGTCAAGGACTCGCGAAGCTAATGGCTGAAACAAATCTACAAATCCTAGACATAAATTTAATTGCTGCCATGTCTGATGAAGATGAGGAGAACCCATCAGTTCAGGTATCTGAAATGTTTCTTTCTTCTCCTTGGTACGTTGATATTTTATATGTACTTCAGCATTTGTCTTCACCTCCTGGAATGCCGAGAAATAGAAGTAGAACATTGAAATTGAAGGCTGCAAAATTTTGCATACTAGATTCAGCATTGTTTTGGAAAGACCCTGGTGGAATGTTATTAAATTGTTTGGTCGAGGAGGAAGCTAAAAGAGTCATGGAAGATTTTCATAGAGGGGACTGCGGGGGTCATCTTTTTTGGAAGACTACAGCAAACAAGATTCTAAGGGCATAATATTATTGGCCTTCATTATTTTCAGATGTATATAAGGCTGTTAAAAATTGTCACGAATGCCAAATTTTTCAAGGAAATCAGAAGCTCCAGTCTTTGCCTTTCAAACCAATTGAAGTCAGCGCACCTTTTCAGCAATGGGGATTAGATTTCATTGGTGAAATTTATCCGGCATCATCAGGACAACATCGATGGATATTGACGGCCACACACTACTTCAAAAAATGGATTGAAGCAATTCCTACTCGACAAGCTACGAATGCGGTAATTATTTCTTTTCTTGAGACCAGTATTTTGTCACGTTTTGGATGTCCCAGTAAGCTAATCACGGATAATGCAGCAGACACGGGAGGAGGTATTTCAAAACACTTGCAAATTGTAGGAGCGTATCAAAAGGATTTATGACCGGAAAGCAAAGGCAGATACATTTCAGCTGGATGAGGTTGTTTTAAGATGGGATGCTCGTCATGAAGACAAGGGAAGGCATGGAAAATTTGAAAATTTGTGGAAAGGACCTTATAAGATTGCAGCATATCGTGGCCAAAACGCTTTCCTTCTCAAAGAGATGAACGGAGATGAATATCCTGGAGGGCCGATCAATGGTCGGCTGTTGAAGAGATATTACTTTTGAGTATTTTCTGCTCAATTCATCATCATTGTACATATCATTTTACTTTTGTTCTATCACACATGTACACTAACTTATCATCTTTAGTTTGGGGCCCGAAGTGAAGGCTATATTTCTGAAAATGAAAGTTAGTAGGTCTAAGTTTGTCAAGTCAGTTGTCTTAATCTTTAGTTTTGAGTCTAGTTTGGTCAAAGCAATGTTTGTTTTTTCAGTCAAATTCTCAAGATTTTGTGTCGGAATAATGACTCCATCGCCCAATGGATGAAGGCACTGTCCAGCTCTTACAGAGATCTGCGGTTCTTGGCATCTCCAAGGAGCTACCATCCCCATTGGAGCCAATGTTAGAGTCGGTCTAAGTTATCCCTCCATCAGAGATCAAAACTCTTTTTTGCATTCCATATTTTAGGTGTCCCATCAGTTTTCATCAGTTGCATTTCGATAGGGATGCCATAACCCTGATGGAGTGGTCTATGTCATTCATTCCCCTCGTGCATATCACTTCTGGTTTAGGATGAGTCATAAAGCTTCACAAGTCAGTTTTTGAATTTTTAAGTCTAGGTCTAGGGTTTGAGTTAATTCAGTCCTGAAAAGTCTTAGAAGACCAGCAGCTCAGAGGGATGCCTTTGATAAATCATCATTTCAATAATTGTCACCATTGTACAGCTGAATAAGGAATTCTCTTCAAAACTCCGTTTTGAAGGCAAGTCGCCACCTTATTTTTGTAAAAATTGTCAAAATTTTCAGTTCTTCAAATGTTCAAGTGCAGCCCTGGTCTCCTTTGCTGAAGCATATCAGAGTTATACCTGCAAAAAATTATCAGAGAAACTCATCATTTCAACCTATTTTATGAAGGAAACCAAAAAGGTCAGAGCCTATTAATTTTGAAAAAGTGTCAACAACCAAACATAAGAAAAATGGGTTTACATTGAGCAAAAATCAAAATGGATGCTATATCAAGTGAATTCTCCTCATTTCCAACCCATTACACGTTTTTAGAACAAAGAGTATCATTGGAGAGTGATTTTGCAAGTGTGAGGCAAATTTGTGCATTGTTGGTCAGTTCCAAAGGCGCGCGGCGCATAGCGTTGGGTAAAGCGCGCGGCGCATAGAGTTTGGGACTATAAATTCATCAAGAAGCCGCTCAAATCACCTTCCTTCACACCCAAATTCTCAGCATTTTCATAAAGAAACAAAAGGTCAACAATCAGCTTTTGGCACACAGTTTTATATCAGCAAATATATATATTCCGGCCACCTTGTTTTTAGAGAACATGTCAGACACCGAGTCCAAATATGAGCAGGAATATGAAAGTGACTCTACACCGGAGGTCAATGTGCCACAAAGATATCACAGCGGTGGCAAGAGTGGACAACATGTTAGGGAGGAGCCTACCTCTTTGGCTCAATTACAAGCTTGCCCGCTTGCAATGGATTGTTTTCGGCGCCAAGCATGTTACCAATATTGTGAGATGATCTCACAAACCCAGCATCATCGGGAATTGGTCCGTCTACTTGTCCTTAACTTACAGGATGGTCATGTGAACCTTGTCGGAGTGGATTTCACTTTGTCACCCGACACTATTTCTCAGGCCATCGGAATACCAAATGTGGGGGAGGAATGGAGTAAACGCCAGATGATGGACCGATATTATTATGATCCATATGTCAAGCCCGCATATATCAGACACTTGAGCGTGGCCTTTCCTTTCAGATACCTGAAAGATGAGTTTGCACCATTGATGAAACTCATCATTCGGTATTTCAGCTGTGAGGGCAGATTTTCACGTCTCTATGCCTACCATGTACGTTCGTTGATGCATTTCACACGGGTACGTATGATGAGCATTCCATTTTTCATGTGCCGAAACATAGAGAGGATGATACCCTTAGTACAGAGGAATCCCCTCGCACATCAGCACAGGAGTATATATCATTATGCATTGATCAAAATCATAGTGATGCATCAGTTGGCACAGCAAGGTATTGCTTGGGAGGATTTCATCTCCCGTGATTTCTTTTCAGCGCTATAGCCTCCTCTAGAGATCGTCCATGAGGAGAGAGGGCCTTCACAGCAGTTCGACATTCATGAGACCGAGCATGTTGATGCTCCAGCATATGTGACATATCAGAAAGGCCCCGGGGCCTTATTTGCAGCTGCACGACGAGTACTTTCTCCACCCGGGGTGGAAGGGGTCTCGTTGACATCATCACCAGAGCGAGTATTATCTCCACATCATGTGGAAGGGGTCTCGCTTCCATCTACAACATAGGTACAAAGTCAGGATAGAGGCAAGACACCCATAGTTGATGATGGTCCTTCAGAAGTTCAGGATACCTGTATCATTGATGTTGAGGCTAGTTCACCCAACTCAGAGCTTAAGGAGATAATCCGAGAACAAAAGGCCGATAATGAGTCGCTGCAAAAGAAATTACAGATGGATAAATGGGTGATCAACTACTTAGAGCAACGCAACAAGTAGTGGGAGGATGAGCATGAACTTTATGAGTTGCGCAAGATTCGTGAAGACCGGGAATTGGCTCGTAGGAGACCCGGTGATTTGACACCTATTGATAGGGAATCGATGCTCATCCGGGTTAACACTCACTTGAAAAAGATATTGGAAAAAGCAAACAGGGACAAGGACATGCTTCGCCACATGAATACTCACTATTGGGCTCGCATGCATGTTTGCAAAGCGAGAATGAAGGTCCTCAAGAGGCGTTTGAGCAAAGCGCTAAAACAAAAGAAAAGGCCTTATCCGCTTCGAGTTTTGGTCGAGGCTTCACTAGTTGAGCATAATACATGATAGAGGGTCTTCACTCCAATTTTGGGCACATTTGGAGAAAATGTTGTCATTTCAAAATTTTTGGCTTGCAAAACAGGTTTTTGGGTTCTATGCGTCGCGCTCAGCACGCGACCCACAAAATGGAGAGGTCCAAATCACAGGTGGCTTACATTTTTGGATTTTTCATGATGAAATACACATGCTCAGCAATTTCCAAGGAATTTCATCAAGTTTTGGGTGATCAAAAGCTCAAAAAACATCATGAAAATCACCTTTCTGCCACTTTTTGCATCAACAGGTAGTACTTCTGGGAGAATTCACGTTTGGAGGGACAAATGGAGACCAAATTAAAAAATTCCACTTGTGTTGGAAATTAGACATCTAGAAATTTCCAACAAGCCCACTTGAGCTCAATTTGGATGATAGGAAGTGCCCCAAAATCAGCTGCAAAGGCGCGCGGCTCACAGGGCCTTTTGGCCAAATTTTCACTGTTCAGCTCATAAATTCGCCAAGTTTTGACTAGTTTTGACTTGTGATGGTATTTTTCACCCTCCTTGATGTAATTATTGGATTTTTATGTTGTTGTGACACTTATTTACCTATTCTAGAAGATTCATTCATAAAATAGCAAAAATGTAATGAATGAATTGGTTTCCTAGCTTATAGAGGCAAGTTGTTTTGACTGCCTAGATTGTAGTGCTTAGTTTAGAATTGGTTGAAATAGCTCCTAGGATGATGAGCTCATCACCTAGAGGCAAGGGAATGTGTTGGCTTGCCTATATTATGTATTTTCTTAGTCATTTTCAGGCTTGGACTCTTGGGAATAGCTTGACACTATATTGTACATATCTTATCTGCATTTTGGCAAAGGAAAGACCAAGGTTTTGCAGCACTATTTGGGATTCATGTGGCTTTCTGTGTTGATGGTGTGTTTCTCTCAGTACTTGTAAGTTGTGTATGTGTGCCACTTTCTTTATTTAATCTTCTGTAATTAAACGAATGAAGTGTTAAGGTAGAATCCATGAACTTGCTATGCTCTTGCCTTTAAATTTGTTTAATTTTCTATGTTTTCTTCAGTTTAAGGAGAATCCTTGAGAATTCCTTGCTCTCCTTAGCTCCTCACCAGTCTGATCTATTCATCTGACTTGCTTTAAGGCATCAACATAATCGCCTATCTTTCCCCAAGTAGACCTCTGCAAAAGCTGTGCCTCATCCCCGCACCCAAAATTGCCTTTCCCTTGAATTCAACGAAACCTTTTAAAAATCAATTCTAAACTCTTTGTACTTCATACCTAGCCTAAAATTAGTCATCAATTCGGTCATCTCGAGCCTCTTTGATTATCTTTTTCTGAGTTTGACCCGGAGAGAGCCCTCTCCTATCCTCATAGGGCTAGCTACGAGGCTGAGCGTGGTTTGATGTGGCCTTGAGTCTCACCTTACTTCAGCCTAAGGTAGATTTGAGCGCTAACATAGTGGCGACCATACTGGGGAGAAATATCAATGGTTTTCTTGCTGATGAGTTTGTTTCACAAGTCTTAGACGGAGTCTGAAGTCACGCCAGGTAGCTTTCAAAACGCTCATGCTATGCATAAGCGGGAGTAGATAAATGATGCTTCAGTCGATCTCCGGTTAGCTTGTGGAAACTTGATTTGCAAATCACCCCAGTACTTTTGTTCGTTCTAGACCTTTGGATGATTGAATCTAGAAAACGATTTCGCTGAATTATTTTAGTTCTTTTGATCTTCTGATAAACACATTGGCTTCAAAAAGACATACAAGAGCTAATCCAGATCCGAATCCACCTCCTATTTACGAAAATCCAAATTTGATTCGAAAAATCCTCCGTCAAGAAAGCTCGGTGACTCCCTTGGTTAAATCTCATTCATGTCCTGCAATTTTCGAATACCTTGAAGAACTTGCTTTTGACGAAAGGTTTGAATTGTCATTGTTTAAAACCAAGTCTGAAAACTCTCTTGATTCCATTGTTCCAAATCCTGACTTTGCTGCAGCTCTTGAATTTGAAAGGCACAATAAATTAATTGACAATTTTATCTTGAGGCACCTTCAGACCAACATCCAAGCTGCCAATCTTGCTGATTTCTTAGAAGCTGTATTTGCAAACATTGGATCCACCGTCACGACATCTAACTCTAGAATTCCTACTGAATCGACTTTCATTCCTACCATTCCTGTGCAGCCTATAATTACTTATTCAGAATCTGCAGCCAATTCCCCTCCTTCATCCCACATCGCTTCTCCTCTGCATACACCTCCGCATATTCCTCATACAGCAACTACACCCACTCCACCAACAACACCTAGAGTAAATCCACCTAGAGCAATGGCTGCTCGTTTCGCACCTCTTGCTTTACCTCGGCAATTGCATGATATGCCCGTGGACTATCAGAGTAAGATTCCTTTATTTGATGGCACTCCTCAAAGTGTGTCCGCTCAGCAGCACATAGAAAAAATGGAATTTTTTTATGATTTATATGAGATTGATGAAGAGGATGTAACTATGCGATTGTTTGTACAAACATTCGGAGGAGAGGTAAGAAAATGGTTCAGAGGCTTGGGCGCTGGAAGTATACCTACGTTGGCTGAACTTCAGAAGCAGTTTCTAGATCGTTGGGAACTCAGAAAGGATCCGCTTCAGATCAATGCCGAGTATAATAATATCAAACGCAATCCTGGTGAGTCTGTCCAAGACTACATTATCAGGTTCAATACAGTTTATAATGTTATTCCGGATGATTTAAGACCATCTAGAAAATCAGCTCTTCTTAAATTCCCCGATGGCTTTGATCTGGAGATGGCTTATTCATTACGGGATAGAGATCCGCCTACTTTAGAAGATATGCAAAAGATTGTTGTCAATGTTGAGGCAAATCTGAATGACAAGAGAGCACAGTTGAAGGCAGAGAAAAGAGTGACTATAAAGGAAGAATCTACATCAGAACCGCCTTGGCTTCGTGAGATGTTAAAAAGGTTGAACCTTGACAAATCAGAACCGCAGATTCGTAATCCAAATTACCGTGGCCAACAACAACCTCAGTTCAGAATTAAGCAGCGTGAACCAAGAGTACAAGAGCCGGCAGCCCAACAACCGATCAAGACTCCTCTTTTGCAGAATTTTGTGAGTCAAGATTCAGATGAAGATGCTGATGTAGTAGGGGACCAAAACCACTTCTTTACTCTTGATGATCTGCCCATTTACATCACTGAAGAAGAAGAGTATGGAGAAAGTTCAGGTGCCCAGCAAGATGAAGATTTTATCTTAGCTAATGATGCAGATTTAGATGATTACCAAAGAGGATATTTGAATGCTTTGTCCACTCAACAGAAGCAGCATTCATTGAGAAACCAAGATGTGCCCATCAATCCAATTAAGAAAAGAAAAGAAGCTACAACACCAAAGACGAATTCATCGACACCACAGAAGAAAGGAAAGGAGACAATTGATCCCACAACGAGCAAGATATCAGCAGCAGAAAGGACAAATAAGGCAAGTATAATTAAGGATAAGAAAGAAGTTGCGGTCAAAGAAGTCGAAAAAGTTTCAGCATTTAGTTTGGAAAATGAAATTTCCAAATTAAAAATATCTATTCCTTTGACTAAAATCATGAAAAACAGCAGCTACCAAGGTTAAGTCTCTAAAATTCTGAATTTTGATCCCATGTTGGACACGGTCAATGTTGAAGATGATCAACCCAAATTGATCTTTGGGCCAGCATTGGATGGTCAGTCCCCTGATAGTGATGTTCCTCCCTTTTATATCAGTTTGAGATTGCATGAATATGTTTTGCACAATGCTATGTTTGATTCGGGTGCTTTGCACAATTTGATGCCAAAGGCGATCATGGAGAAGTTGGGGTTAGACATTACAAGAAAATATCATGATTTGTATTCATTTGATTCCAGCCGTGTGAGATGTATCGGGCTCATCAAAGATTTGGTTGTTAGCTTAGACCAAATCCCAGCGAAGAATGTCTTAATGGATGTGGTTGTGGCGGACATTCCTCCACGTTTTGGTATGCTACTTTCAAGATATTGGGGAGCTAAGTTGAAGGGTACTCTACAATTAGACTTCTCTTATGCCATAATTCCAGTCTTTGGTCAAATGAGAAAGCTATATCGAGAGCAAAAGATGAAATATATGATAACGAGTAAAGAGAAGCCAATCAATCATCCTGTAAATTATGTACATACAAATTTGGAGTCATTTGTTTTATTTGCTGATAGTTTTAATGATCTAGATAGTCAGTTAGTTCAGGCGGAAGATATACCAGAGATCGCTGAAAATTTCAGAGAAGTTTTACAAAAAGAAAGAGGAGAAAGGCAAGCTACTATGGAGAAAACAGCTGAAGATAATGAGCAGCAAATAGAAAAATCAGAGGCAGTACAATTTCAGCACTTGGAGGAGGATGAAGATGGTCTTTGGACCATGGATTTCGATGGCGTAGTAGGTAGTGATGGTGCTGGTATTGGTGTGTGGATTCGAAGTCCTTTTTCCGCTTAAGACAAAATTCCAAGCAAGGTGAGAGTGTGTTCCTATAAACTAGCATTTGATTGTTCAAATAATGAGGCGGAATATGAGGCTCTCATTGTTGGCCTAAAGATTCTTAGAAAACTGAAAGTGAAGAAGATTGCGGTCTATGGTGATTCTGAGTTGGTAATAAAGAAAGTTAAAGGTGAGTTTCAGGCCAAGCATCCTCGTATGAGGGCATATCGAAATGCAGTCTTAGATATTTTGAAGTTGTTTTCTGATCATACCTTGACATGTGTGCCTCGCATACAAAATGGTGTTGCTGATGGACTTGCTAAGGCAGCAAGCAATTTAAAAATTCCAATGAATTCTAGCAACAAATTTGAGATTCATGTGAAGCATCGTCCCACCGTTCCGGAAAATCAGCGATGTTGGCAAGTTTTTCAAGATGATGAAGAGATCAATGAGTTTCTGCAAAATAAGGGTAAGTTCAAGGATTCCTCAATAGATACTGAAAATGATGATGGTATTGGCAATATACAAGTAAATCAAATGGACGTGCTGCAACTTAAGGACAACATTATTCCTAAGGGATTGATTCCTTTAGAGGATCTGTTTGACCAAGATGATGTGGCCCACAAACCGACATTGAGACCAACTGAAAAGGGTGTTGAAGAGGTAAACATTGGGACAACTGAGAATCCCAAGATGGTTAAGCTATCAAGGTCATTGTCACCAAAGGTAAAAGTTGAATATGTGAAATTTTTGTCTTTATTTTCTGATGTTTTTGCATGGGATTACTCGGATCTAAAAACATATGACACAAATATCATTCAACATACTATTCCTATTAAGCCAAATTTGAAGCCTTTTCGTCAAAAGTTGAGGAGAATCAATCCGAAGCTACTGCCATCAATTGAGAAAGAGGTAAACAGATTGTATAAGTCAAGAATCATTGTGCCTATCCGATTTTCAGATTGGATATCAAACTTGGTGCCTGTAAGGAAGAAGACAGGAGAGATCCGTTTATGCATTGATTTCAGAAATTTGAATAAGGTGTCCTTAAAAGACAATTATCCGCTGCCCAAAATGGATCATATATTGCAGCGAGTAGTTGGAGCATCAAGGATGTCACTACTCGACGGTTATTCAGGATACAATCAGATTTTAGTGCATGAAGATGACCGTGACAAGACAATGTTCAACACTCCATGGGGAACATTTCATTATGCAAAGATGTCGTTCGGTTTGAAAAATTCAGGAGCCACCTTTTAGCGTGCAATGGATGTGGCTTTCGCCAATGAGAAAGATGTATTTTTAGTTGTTTATCTTGATGACTTAACCGTGTTTTCAAATTCTGATGAGGAACATTTGTATCATTTGAAAAGTGTTTTCCAAAAGTGCAGAAAATATGGCATATCGCTGAATCCGAAAAAGAGTCTTTTTGCCATGGATGAAGACAAACTTCTTGGCCACATCATATCTAAAGATGGCATCCGTGTTGATCCCGCACATGTTGAAGCCATTCAATAAATTGAATAGCCCCAGAACAAGAAAGAAATTCAATCCTTCAATGGTAAACTGAATTTTCTGCGTCGCTTCATTCCAAATCTAGCAGAGCATCTTAGAGAGATCAGAAGCATGCTCAAGAAGGAAAGTCAGGTAAAGTGGACCGAAGAGGCGGTGAAATCATTTAATTTAGTGAAGTTAGCTCTTTCTTCAACTCCTATTTTGATCAGCCCCGACTACACTCAGGATTTTATTTTGTTTTCATTTGCTTCTGAGCACACTTTGGCAGCTGTACTAATGCAGAAGAGGGAAGGTGTTGAAAAGCCCATTGCTTTTTTCAGTCGGATTATTAGAGATGGAGCATTGAAATATAACATCATTGAGAATCAAGCACTTGCGCTTGTAAAGGCCTTGAAATATTTCCATGTGTATATATTGCATTCCCATATTCTAGCTTATGTTCCTAATGCAGCAGTTAAAGATATTTTAGTACAAGCAGATCCAGAAGGCAGACAGGGTAAGTGGATTTTTGCGTTGTTAGAGTATGATGTAGAGATTAAACCCACCAAGCTGATCAAAGGTCAAGGATTCGCCAAGCTAATGGCTGAAACAAATTTGCAAGTTCTAGACATAAATTTGATTGCTGCCATGTTCGATGAAGATGACGAGAATTCATCCGTTCAGGTATTTGAAATGTTTCTTTCCTCTCCTTGGTACGCTGACATTTTATATGTACTTCAGCATTTGTCTTCACCTCCTGGAATGCCGAGAAACAGAAGTAGAACATTGAAATTGAAGGCTGCAAAATTCTGCATATTAGATTCAGCATTGTTTTGGAAAGATCTTGGTGGAATGTTATTGAATTGATTGGTCGAGGAGGAAGCCAAAAGAGTCGTGGAATATTTTCATAGAGGGGACTGTGGGGGTCATCTGTTTTGGAAAACTACAGCAAACAAGATTCTAAGGGCAGGCTATTAGTGGCCTTCATTATTTTCAGATGTATATAAGGTTGTTAAAAATTGTCATGAATGCCAAATTTTTGAAGGCAAACAGAAACTCCAGCCTTTGCCTCTCAGACCAATTGAAGTCAGCGCACCTTTTCAGCAGTGGGGATTGGATTTCATCGGCAAAATTCATCTGGCATCATCAGGACAACATCGATGGATATTGACAGCTACAGAATACTTTACAAAATGGATTGAAGCAATTCCTACTCGCCAAGCTACAGATGCAGTAATTATCTCTTTTCTTGAAACCAATATTTTTTCACGTTTTGGATGTCCAAGTAAGTTAATCACGGATAATGCAGCAGCGTTTAAGTCAAAAAGGATGATTGAGTTTTGCTATAAGTACAATATTAGCTTGGGACATTCAACCGCATACCACCCTCAAGGAAATGGATTGGCGGAGTCATCTAATAAATCTTTGGTCAATATCATTAAGAAATTGTTGGAAATCAGTAAGAAGGGTTGGCACAAGAAGTTGATAAATGCACTATGGGCTGATAGGGTAAGTCAGAAAAAGTCTATTGGCATGTCTCCTTTCAAGTTGGTGTGCGGAACAGACACGGTTTTTCCTACTTCGCTTGTTGTCCCGGTAGTCAAATTGCTTCAAGAAGTGGGTAGTGAGGAAGATCCTATGCAGAGAAGGATTAATCAGATGATTCATTTGCAGCAGACACGGGAGGAGGTATTTCAAAGAACTTGCAAGTTGCAGGAGCGCATCAAAAAGATTTATGATCAGAAAGCAAAGGCGGACACATTTCAGCTAGATGAGGTAGTTTTGAGGTGGGATGCTCGTCATGAAGACAAGGGAAAGCATGGAAAATTTAAAAATTTATGGAAGGGCCCTTATAATATTGCAACATATCGTGGCCAAAACACTTTCCTTCTCAAAGAGATGAATGGAGATGAATATCCTGGAGGGCCGATCAATGGTCGGTTGTTAAAGAGATATTACTTTTGAGTATTTTCTGATCATTTCATTATCATTGTACATATCATTTTACTTTTGTTCTATTGCACATGTACACTAACTTATCATCTTCAGTTTGGGGCCCGAGGTGAAGGCTATATTCTAAAAATGAAAGTTAGTTAGTCTAAGTTTGTCAAGTCAGTTGTCTAAATCTTTAGCTTCGAGTCTAGGTTGGTCTAAAGTAGTTTTTGTTTTTTCAGTCAAACTCTCAAGATTTTGTGTCGGAATAATGACTCCATCGCCCAATGGATGAAGGCACTGTCTAGCTCTTACAGATATCTGCGGTTCTTGGCATCTCCAAGGAGCTACCATCCCCATTGGAGCCAATGTTAGAGTCGGTCTAGTTATCCCTCCATCAGAGATCAAAAGCTCTTTTTTGCATTTCATGTATTAGGTGTCCCACCACTTTTCATCAGTTGCATTTCATTAGGCATTCTATAACTCTGATGGAGCGGTTTGTGTCATTCATTCCCCTCGTACATGTCACTGCTGGTTCAGGTTAAGTCATAAATCTTCACAAGTCATTTACAGTCATATTTTAAATTTTTAGGTCTAGGTCTAGGGTTTGAGTCAATTTAGTCTTGAAAAGTCTTAGAAGACCAACAGGCCAGAGGGATGTCTTTGATAGATCATCACTTCAATAATTCTCACCATTGTATAGCTGAATAAGGACTTCTCTTCAAAACTCCATTTTGAAGACAAGTTGCCACCTCATTTTTGTAAAAAATTGTCAAAATTTTCAGTTCTTCAATTGTTCAAAGTGCAGCCCTGGTCTCCTTTGCTGAAGCATATCAGAGCTATCCCTACAAAAAATTATCAGATAAAATCATCATTTCAACCTATTTTATGAAAGAAACCAAAAAGGTCAGAGCCTATTAATTTTGAAAAAGTGTCAACAACCAAACATAAGAAAAATGGGTTTTCATCAAGCAAAAATTAAAAGGGGGGCTATATCAAGTCATTTCTCCTCATTTGCAACCCATTCCACATTTTGAGAGCCAAGAGCATCGTTTAAAGGCGATTTTGCAAGTTTGTGAGCAATTTGGGTCAGTTCCAGGTCACGTGGCACATCAGGATAGGTGCGCGACGCATTAGGCGACCTTTCACAGTGCAAATTAACACGCGCGCGACGCATCCAGAGCGCACGACGCGTTGGGTAAAGCGCACGGCGCATAGGAGTTTATGCTTGAAATTTGCCCAGAAATCACCCAAATCACCTCTCCTCACGCATAAATTCACAGGTAGGCCTGCACTCATGGCTTGATTTTGGTTTTTGATGGTTTATATAAAGAAGATAGGAGATATTTGTCATGAAAACCAAGTGTACAAAACCCTCCATGTTCATCAATTTGCTATAACGATTCAAGTGCCAAGTTTGCGGTAGGGTTTTCAAAAATCACTGTTGCCAAGGTTTCTTATTTCCCTTGTTTCCCATTTCCTCTATTCCCCAAATATTTTTTCCAATAAATCCCCACGAACACTACACTTTCCTCTCTCAAAATCCTAATCCCTCCCCTATAGCCATATAATCCCTACCTTATTTCAAAACCATAAAACATTTCTATGCCCCTTTCCCTTCCCTAATTTCCTTATTTTATTTCCATTGTTCCCATTTCCCTAATGCTTGCCTTTTCCTAACAATTCCCTTGTCATTTATGTCCCCTTGGTCACAACATTTTGATAAAAAGACAAAAAGTCAACAGTCAAATTTTGGCACACAATTTTATATCAGCATATATATATATTCCAGCTACCTTGTTGTTAAAGAACATGTCAGAGATCGAGTCAGTATATGAGCAGGATTATGATAGTGACTCTACACCGGAGGTCAATGTGCTTAATGTGCCACGGAGGTATCACAAAGGTGGCAAAAGTGGACAACATGTTAGGGAGGAGCCTACCTCTTTGGCTGAATTGCAAGCTTGCCCACTTGCAATGGAATTTTTTCGGCACCAAGCATGTTACCAATATTGTGAGATGATCTCACAAACTCAACATCATCGGGAACTGGTCCGTCTATTTGTCCTTAACTTACAGGATGGTCATGTAAACCTTGCCGGAGTGGATTTCACTTTGTCACCCGACACTATTGCTCAGGCCACCGGGATACCAATTGTGGGAGAGGAATGGAGTAAACACCAGATGCTGGACAGGTGTTACTATGAGCCATATGTCAAGCCTGCATATATTAGACACTTGAGGGTAGCCTTTCCTTTCAGATACCTGAAAGATGAGTTTGCACCATTGATGAAACTCATCATTCGATATTTCAGCTGTGAGGGCAGATTCTCATGTCTCTATGTGTACCATGTTCGTTTTTTGATGCATTTCACACGCGTACGTATCATGAACATCTCGTTTTTCATGTGCTGAAACATAGAGAGGATGTTACCTTTAGTACAGAGGAAGACCCCGGCACATCAGCACAGGAGCATATATCATTATGCATTGATCAAAATCATAGTGATGCATCAGTTGGCACAACAGGTATTGCTTGGGAGGATTTCATCTCCCGTGATTTCTTTTCCATGCTACAGCCCCTGCAGCGAATATTTTACGGGTGGCGTTGCCACCCCCATTTCAAACTGGGGTCCAATGTGGCGGTACTTTTGAATATAGAAGATAATCAGGCTCGACACCCAACACACAGGGCCTTATTTGCAGCCGCACGACGAGTACTATCTCCACCCGAGGTGGAAGGGGTCTCGTTGACATCATCAGTAGAGCGAGTATTATCTCCACATCATGTGGAAGGGGTCTCGCCTCTGTCTTCATCACAGGTACAGATTCAGGATAGGGGTAAGAGACCTATGGTTGATGAGGGTCCTTCAGGAGGTCAGAACACAGATATCATTGACATTGATGCTAGCTCTCCTAACTTAGAGCTCAAGGAGATCATTCGAGAGAAAAGGGCCGAGAATAAGTTGCTACAAAAGAAATCGCAGATGGCTAAATGGATGATCAACTACTTGGAGCAGCGCAACAAACAGCTGGAGGATGAGCATGAACTTTATGAGCTGCGGAAGATTCGGGAAGACCGGGAATTGGCCCGAAGAAGACCCGGTGATTTGACACCTATTGATCGAGAGTCAATGCTCATACGGGTTAACACTCATTTGGAGAATTTTTTGGCGAAGGCAAACAAGGACAAAGACATGCTTCGCCACATGAAGACTCACTATTGGGCTCACATGCATGTTTGCAAAGCGAGAATGAAGATCCTCAAGATGCGTTTGAGCAAAGCGTAAAAACAATGGAAAAGGCCTGATCCACTTCGAATTTTGGCCGAGGCTTCATTAGTTGAGAATGATACATGATTGAGGGTCTTCACTCCAAATTTTGGAAAATTTGGAGAAAATTTTGTCCTTTCAAAATTTTTGGCTTGCGAAACAGGTTTTTTGGCTCTATGCGTAGTGCACAGCGCACGACCCATAAGATGGGGAGGTCCAAATCACAGATGGCTTATAGTTTTGGATTTTTCATGATGAAATACACATGCTCAGCCATTTCCAAGACATTTCATCAAGTTTTGGGTGACCAAAAGGCTCATAAACATCTTGAAAATCACCTTTCTACCACTTTTTGCACCAGCATGAAGTACTTCTAGGAGAATGCAGTTTTGGAGGGTCAAATGGGCACCAAATTGGAAAATTCCACTTGGGTTAGAAAGTAGACATCCAGTGCTTTCCAACAAGCCAACATGAGCTCAATTGGGATGCCAGGAAGTGCCCCAAAAGCAGGTGGAAAGCCGCACGACGCACAGGGCTCAAGCCACGGCGCACAGGTTTTTTGGCACAGTTTTCCTCCTCAGCGCAGCAGATGAAGCCAGTTTGACCAGTTTTGACTTGTGATGGGATTTTTTACCCTTCTTGATGTAATTAATGGAACTTTATGTTGATTTGACACTTATTTACCTATTCTAGATGATTCATTCATAAAATAGCAAAAATGTAATGAATGAATTGGTTTCGTAGCTTATAGAGGCAAGTTGTTTTGACTGCCTAGATTGTAGTGCTTAGTTTAGAATTGGTTGAAACAGCTCCTAGGATGATGATCTTGACCCCTAGAGGCAAGGGAATGTGTTGGCTAGCCTATATTATGTATTTTCTGAGTCATTTTTAGGGTTGGACTCTTGGGAATAGCTTGACACTCTATTGTACTTATCTTATCTGCATTTTTGGCAAAGGAAAGACCAGGGTTTTGCAGCACTATTTGGGATTCATGTGGCTTTATGTGTTTGATGGTGTGTTTCTCTCAGTACTTGTAAGTTGCGTATGTGTACCACATTCTTTATTTAATCTTCTGTAATTAAACAAATGAAGTGTTAAGGTAGAATCCATGAACTTGCTATGCTCTGCCTTTAAATTTGTTTAATTTTCTATGTTTTCTTGAGTTTAAGGAGAATCCTTGAGACTTACTTGCTCTCCTTAGCTCCTCACCAGTATGATATATTCATCTCACTTGCTTTAAGGCATCAAAAAAATTGCCTATCTTGCCCCAAGTAGACCTCTGCAAAAGTTGTGCCTCATCCCCGTACCCAAAATTGCCTTTCCCTTGAATTCAACAAAACCTCAAAAACTCAATTTCATATTCTTTGTACTTCATACCTAGCCTAAAATCAGTCATCAATTTGGTCATCTCGAGCCTCTTCGATTATCTTTTGCCGAGTTTGACCCGGAGAGAGCCCTCTCCTGTCCTCGTAGGGCTAGCTACGAGGTTGAGCGTGGTTTGATGTGGCCTTGAGTCTTACCTTATTTTAGCCTAAGGTAGATTTGAGCGCTAACATACATGAGGCTTCATAATATAGAATTGAGGTGTACATAAAATCATTTCCAATATGGCTAATTGATTCAACCATCTACACAACTATCTCCATAATAGCTCAATGAATATCTCCATAAAACCGTTTGTTGATTCTATATGATCTCCAACCCTAAATTCTCTTTTTTTCTCCTACATGGACTTCTAAAGTAAGTCTACTTGCATTAATATATTATAATTATTTCATTGTATCATAAATATGAATTATTCCTTCATACTTACCCTTTGTGAATAATTATGATTCAATATGGATGTCTTGATTTATCTTCATCTTTAGTCTTCTACGCTTTGCATCATCTTTTGTCTTCTTCATGTTCATTTGTATCTTCAATTATACTTTCCTTTTTATATCACTATGCAAGGTATCATTATTTGATAATTTTAGATCATGAGTCAATCATCTAGACTGCCATCTTCATATAAAGGATTTCTTTAGCTTAATCTTGACACACTAAGTTGCATCTAGTAAGTTTTAGTTGTTCACACTTTTGGTGTGACACTGTGAATTGCATTTGTTGTAGCACTTTCATTTACATTAACTTCAACATTCAAATCACTATATTATAAAAAAATGGTTTTATTAATGTTACTTACGAGTAAAAAATACTCACCATGTTGAATCATTCAATTTGGCCTTGAAATGAAGGTTGGGTGTGCATTTTTGTGAAGCAGGCTAAATTTTCCTTGCTTCACTAAATGCATGTCTAGGCTTCATTTCTAGGCCAATATGAATGATGAAAATTGTATACTACATAATTACTAATTTTATACACTAATTTGATTCCAAGAAGTTTTTGTTGTTCACAATTTTTTGACACTTTTGGGGTGACACCGTGAATTGTGATTGCAACAACACTTTCATTTACATTAACTCAGACCTTCATATCACTAAGTTAGGAAAATTTAATTGTATTAATGTTAATTATAAATAAAATAACACTCTCCATGTTGAATCATTCAAGTTGGCCTTGAAATGAAGGTTGGGTATGCATTTTTTTAAGCATGCCAAAATTGTCTTGCTTCACTAGAATGCACACTGAGGATTCATTTCTTGGCCAATATGATTAATTCAAATTGTGGATTGTTTACTTAATTATTTTACACAATTTTACATTTTTATATCACCACTTTGAGCTTAAGTATTTATACTTCATATTTCATACAACATTTTATGTTTTTCTTCGACTTGCCTTATGTGAAAGTTGTGTATAAGTGGGAAACATAGTTATGTAGGATATTTGTCAGACATTATTCAAGTTTATATCCTAAGGTTAGGTATTTTCCAATCAGATCACATTTAAAATTTCATTACCAATAGTATAATTTGTCTGGTGTGGGAGTGAACATTTTTTTTACTTGAACATTGGCAGATATGATGAATTGCTACAATGGCAGGCTTGGATTTTAGTGAGTAAGATTTATTTTAGGATAATGAGTATAATATGTTGTAGAAAATTTTTGTATATTTAGGATTGAATTATTATTATTTAACTATCAATTAATTACACGCCTTGGTGTGCATTTATTTGAGGCACACAATCCTTGGCTTTTACCCTATAAAATCAATCCAATTTGGAGTATTCATCCACAACAGAAAATTAATGAGGAAGAGTTATTTTCCACCTAAATTTAGTGACGATCGACTTCATGCTATGATAAGGCGTGTTTCCATCATATTTAAAAGCTATATTAGGTAATTTATAAATAGGAATAGACTTCTAATTTCTAAATCATAACGCATTGGTGACAATAGGAAGGAATTCAATATATTTTACCTTTTGCTTTTTCTTGGTTGGAATTCTACTACTATTGAGGAAGAGTATCACTGTTGTGGAATTATTGTTCATGGTGATAATTTTTATTGGTTTATGAAATACTATGCATTCTTCTGAGATTGGTTTTAAGTTTTCATCTTTTAATATTTGTTAAGATTGAAACATTATGTATTTTCTTAAGGCATTATAATGACATGTTACACCTGAGTGGATCTTAAATATTGAATGCTAGTAGAAATACCCTAGTTTATAGTGAATCCCATAAGTTCCTTCATTCTCTTAAACCCCAAAAATATTTAATCCTTAATAATGTCTTGAACACTTCCATCATCAAACTTAAATACATAAGCCTCATATTTGGACAATCTCCGTTTTAAACCAGATTAAAATAGAGTTTAGTTTACTTTGAAATTTTGGTTGGATAATCTCATAAAGATAGATTAAGTATGACTCGTAGGTTTTCATTCAATTATTAAATTAGGATAGCTTCATGTACTTCTAGTACCTAACAGTGACGTAGGATTAGGTTTAGTGTAGGTTTTAACTGACACATAATGTTTTGATGCCTCGAATCCTACGAGCTCCTCGATCGATAATTGGAGTAAGTGCCAATTTTTTTTAAGAGATAAAATGCTCATCATTAAGTTTAACTCATAGGTTTTCCTTTTCGATGCTTAACTTAGGATAGTTTCCTATAGTTCCAATACTTGACAATTTCATAGGATAATCCAATGTCATGATTCCAACAAAACTAATGGTTTGTCCAACCGGGCCTTGATTTCCCAGTTATGGCAAGTTTCAACTCACTTCCCAACACCATTCAATGACATGTGGAAAAAATAAATCGAGGGCATAAAAACCAAACCAAGAAATGGAATTAAGTTCCATTAGCTCCTACAAGCATGTTTTATTAAGGGCAACCTAGCCATAATGCCTAGACCCTTGTTTGGCACAATTCTCAAGATCTGAGCATATAATGTAGAAATTACATTGCGTGCTAATGAGAGAAACCCTAGATGTGAAAACCATCGATGTAGATAATGATTAGTACATGAAGTCACTAGAGAGGGGTGTTCCTGGTGATAATTTGATGTCACAATTACAATGAAACTAATGGTTTGTCCAACCAGAACTTGACTTTCCATTTATGACGAGTTTTAACTCGATTCCCAACATCATTTAGGGACACATGAAAAATTTCAACTAAGGGAATAAAAACCAAAACGAGCAACATAATTTTGTTTAATCAGATATTACAAGCGTGTTTGGTCCCTCATTCAACACAATTTGAAGAAACAAGTGAATTATGAAATCTTTTCAATTGAATTATGACATATTGTATAAGTATATTTTATTGTAGACTTATGTACAAAGTTAATGTTTTTTTTTTCCTCGGTAAAACTAGCTAGTCTATTATATTATATTTACAGGAAAATTTTACAAGCAGTGAAACAGGACTTCCATGGCCGCCAGTGGCGCCTTGGATATCTTAGCTTTGAAGCAAAAAGCTCCCACGCAGGGGCAGCATCGACAGGACTTCCAAAATTCCCCAAAAAACTAACTGAGGCTGGAAACCAATTCGACTTGACAGTCAACAGAACATGACACATTGAATTAAACATGAGCATGATGGCCCACGCAGGGGCTTCCTTCAAAACCAGACTGTAGACTGACACAAACGAGACAGACTGATAGTAAACTCGACCAAAACAAACTAGACAGAATGAAAAACTGCAAGTGAGCAAACACAGTGCTAACTCGTACCCATATACCCGCAGCAACCATTATCCTGGACCCGAGCTGAGAGAGAAAGGCAAGAGCTGGAGCGCGCGTCGGAGGATCATTCATCACCGAGACTTTTTTCCTCCATGATAGTGCACCATCCCTGACCCTCAGGGATTCCTTCCCACATGGCGGACCATTTATCCTTTGCTAAGCCTTGAGATTCCTACGCCTGGGGGTGCGAGGGAGCGGGCATAATCTCCTTCCCTAAGGTGCCCACCTCAATTGGTGGCTGCAGAATAGGGCTCTCCTTTCCAGTGCCCTCTGGAGGTGGTTCCACCATTCCTGGAGGCGTCCCACAGTCATTCCCTTCAGGAGCTTGAGTAAAGAGCACTGAAATATGAGCATTGATACCTGCATTATCCTTGGAGTTGCCCAGGGTGAACACAACTGAGCCAAATGCTGGAAGGACTGGCTCCCCTTCACTCGAGCTGCCAACCTCCATGAATTGCCCAACTTGGAGTGGCTTAACCCCTGCCCTCCTATAGCAATAGCAGCAGTAGCAATGGTGGTGCTCACTCGCTGCCGGAGGGCGAGAGGATGAGCCTCGCCCAGATCCCCTCCTGCAAGGTTGCCTCTCCCGTAGCCTCGCCATGGACAATCCTCCGTCTCCCTTGATAGCCTTGGGTGACTTGTGAGACCAACCACAAGGCGGAATTCGCCACCAGAAACTCCCGAACGCGACAATCTCTGAATTCGCCACCAGAACCTCCTTCCTCGTAGCCAGATTGCCCTGATTGCTCTCGATTTTCCGCTTCCCCCCAAGACAAGAGCCTGAATTGGAGCAACGAAAATCCAAGATGGCAGATTTAGGTGGTAGGATAACCAGCCACCTCTAAGTCTGCACCTGCGTCGAATGTCTCTGCGTCTGCAATTCCCCAGCTCCACCATAACGATGAACTGTCTTCTGCTCCTCCACAACTTGATAACCCGCCACATTCCCTCGTTGGGAGCACACAATAACTGTAGCCATCTCTTCACTCTACTCGGCATTGAATTCCCAAAGCTCATATTGCGCAGGATTAAGCCTTTGATGGCTAATTCCATCAAACATTTATGTGAGCACGGGGCGGCACATGCTGGACATGTGGCTCGACCCTTTGAGACGTGCCATCACGCGCATCTGGGGATGTACAAAGTTAATGTTGACACACAAAATACTTTTATATATTGATAGGAGAGGGTTGGCCCTTAAGGTTATGTAATAGAATTTGCAATAGATAGTCAAATTGTATAACCATTTTTTTATGATCTTTACTGACGTTTATTAGAATTGTTGCATGTTTTACACCATTAGAATGACATCTTAGATGTAACTTAATTGGAATTTTATTATGGTATATATGTACACTTTGATATGATGCAATATGATTATGGTTCTATTTCATATGTTATAATATTAGAAATATGACAGAAATATTAAGTAATACATAAATAGATGAGAATTTTTCATTTTGAGTGTATTTTTTCTTTGCAAAACACGATTCTTCCAAAAGATCCAGTTGACCTTGAGATCCAGACTATGTTAGGTTTGGTTTAGATATTTGAGACGATGATGATAAGATAGATGGAGAGGACACTAAGGAAGAAAATAATGATGATGGCATTGACGATAATCATGATGTTGATGATCATGATAGACATGATTATGATGATAAGTAATCTGTTATTAGTAGCCAGTGACATTGAACATATAGACTGCACCATGGATCATTGTTGATAAATCATTATGATGTCTCTTTATTGTTTATTATCATATGTATCATTTTCACCTGTTGTACCATATTGAGTTGTATCATTTTGACATGCATCATTTTGGCTTATATCATTTGGATATATATTATTTGGGCTTGCATTATGTGTAGTTGGTTACAGACCAACAATTTTGTTTATTAATAATATAAGATATCAGTTATAGTTAAAAAAATTATCTTTTTATTTTATTCCAATGTTGTGGTGTTGTCTGTAACGATAAGAAACCTGAAAGGTTGCTTATTTTATTTTTATGGAGATTTAATAAGTATAATGATGTTGTTAGTTTGTATGGATGTCCATTCCCTAAAAAATATTTATAAATGATATATTATAAAATATTTGAAATGAAATATGACTTACTCTATAATCATATAAGTTATTTAAGAGGAATGATATAATTTAATAATTTAATTGAAATAAAAAATATTAAATTAATAAATGGAAGTTACAAAGGAAGCAACATGAGTTGTGTTAGGATTCCAAGAAACTCTCCTAGGTTGTAGCTCGGAGATGCTTGGTAACATATAAATTCAACTTATTGTTGCAAATGGATGAATGGAAGGAATGATTCTTGTCCAAGCCAAATAACCACTTCTAATTTGTTTCACTCCAAACATGCATGAACACACTCTGACTACAAGGATTTACACCACCAACTACTCACAGTTTAAGATTGGGTGACTATGGAGAATACTAACCACACCAGCAGATGCACAAGACCATGTGATGGTTGGCTGCAACCAGTAAAGAAGTCTGCAAATCTAATCTACTAATGCACAAACAGGATGACAACTCTCTGGCACCAGATGAAGAGAAACCTAAATAACTCATTCAATGATACATACAAGACTTTAACACAGAGATAGAATGACAACTACTCTAATCCTAAACATCAATAGTTCACGAATACATCATATCAAGAACAGCTTGGAAGAGAAGAAAATGGAAAGTAAGCAGTTAACAACAAAAGAAGCTTGTATTAGCTGAAAATGATGATGAGATGCTGCAAGTGTCAAAATAGTTACAGTCTCAAGAAGTTGAACCTTCCACCAAAACATCAACCATCAACCCTAATTACATCTTGTTTTTGGGTATATATAGAGTTTCATTACAAAGGCACTTGGCCACTTTAAGTATGGAGGGGTCATAATTGACCACCAACTGCATTTAACTTCCTGATGGAGTCTCTGAGTGCGTTTACTTGTTTCATTGGATGAATCAGATTTTTTTCAGGTGCTCTGTGTTAGCCTCCTATACCAATAGGTTTCATCTTTCATGATTGTCTTGATCGAACTATGGAATATGTCCAAACCTTCTTTCTTGAGCAAAGGTGTTCCATATTCTTGAAAAACCAAAAAATCAAAAAAGTTAAAAAATGT
>APFE030650340.1:0-37458 GCA_000404065.3 Pinus taeda | reverse complement strand
GCCCTCTCTAGATGCAGATTGGCTAGATTCTGCATCTAAAAGGTTGGTTTGTGGTTACCTCGGGTATACTTTCCTCTTACACAACTTCTAGGAAAACCTGAGTGATAACACTCTGTTGTCCTCTTAGGTAGCTGGAGTGCTCGTATCAATGAAGTTCCATAACTGTTAAATGCAGTTACCTGCTCAAGCTCTATCATTTTCCTCCTCGGCCATATTGTCTGTTAAATGGGGTTGTTGAGGACCAACTGCGACTGGTACTGGTAAGCCAGTCACCTTCATCCTTCAAGCACACAGAGTAGTCAAGGGACGTGGACTACATGGAAATGGACGGGTTGGATGAAGGAGGACAATCAACCATCAGATCGGGAGAATAGACGACATAGATGGATTGGTGGAGGGTATCAGAAAAGGTGGGAGCGGAGCGAACGTGGGCCGTTGGATCTCAGGTGGACAGTTCCAACAGTGATAGGGCGTCGAAGGTGCATGCCATTATCAGGTGGGAAACAAAGGTTAAGTGGTAAGTAGTATCGATCGCACCATCTTTAGGTGTCAGGCTATAAAAGGACGAGGGCGTGCGATTCCATTTAGCATACCACACGTAGCAGTGGAGGAGAGAGAAAAATGCTCTCCATCGCACACTAATGTTCCATGACTTCGTGGACGTGGGAAGAGCGAATGCCATTGGATCTTCAGTAGAGATGATCAGATGGTGGGGAAACGATTGTGCAAGTTGCTTTATCGGGCATGATGGGAGCTGTCGAATCAACAGGGAAAGTCGAAAATGGAGCTTACAGGTGATGAGTATATGAAGGCACAAAGTCGTATGGGCATGATTTTATGGGGTTTTGGCTTTTATGCTCATGGCTTAAGGAAAAGGGGTTTTTTATGGCTTTTAACTGAAAAGCATGGGAAATGAAGATGAAGGGAGGATGAGTGGGGTAAAGGAAAAAGGTGAAAACGACCATTATGGGCCTCCTTAGAGTATAACCAACACAACCAAGCTTATCCCTAACCTTCAAGGATCATAGTTAATGGCAGAGCTAACATTGTCTCCTTCTAGGGATGAGATCCTCCTTGTGAGGTCTCTAGAACTACATATCATTGCCTTTCCTATGAAAACCAGATCAACAAAATCTCCTAGTGTTCCATTGGGCATGGAGTCTAATTAAGCTTACACTAAACTGATAAAACAACATATTTACAACTTTAAGGCCTAAAGACCTTAAACAACATAAATTTTCAAAAGTCACGCATTAATTGGGCCATCAAAAACTATTTCTCCTTCCATACTTTGTAGCATGAAAGTATTGTTCCCTTGGATCTGAGTGATAACAAAAGGTCCCATCCATAGAGCATCAAAATTCCCATGGTTTCTTTTCTCCTCTTCAGTGCATCCCACTTAAGAATCAAGTCTCCAACCTGAAAATTGTCTGTTTTTTTCCTTTTTGTCAAAGGCTTCCTTGATTCTCTTTTGATTTGCTGCAGACTTTTCAACCAGCTGATCTTGGATTTGTTTGCACTTCTGCCAAATCACAAATCCTTTTTTCCATGTCCTCTTCCTCATTCTGCTCTTCTTGCAAGAACTTCGCCATAGGGAGGGTTAACTGAATTGGGAATACAACCTCAGTGCCATATACCAGCTTTAATGGATAATTCCCTGAGGATTTCTCGGTGGTCACTCGATCAACCCACAGTGCATACTTGAGCATAGAGTCCCAATTATTTTTGTTGTCTTCCAACAACTTTTTAACTATCCTTATCAGGCTCTTGTTGGAAGATTCTAGTAGACCATTGTCTTGAGGGTAATACGACATGGAATGAACTAGCTTAATGCCCATTGAGTCACACATGTCCACCGACTCTTTTGCCCTTAAGGCTGCTACATTGTCTATGACCAATTTATGTGCACAACCAAACCTGGTGAAGATATTCTCTGTCAAGAACCTCATGACCACATGGTGATCAACCTTTCTAGTAGCGATGGCCTCAGTCCATTTAGTGAAGTAATCAGTGGCTACTAAGATCCACTTGTGCTAGCCACTGGAATGTGGATTGATTTCTCCTATGAAATCAAAGCACCACTACTGAAAAGGGCCACTACCACGTATTGGCTTTAAGGGCAGGGACTTCAATTGTTGTTTTACCTTAGAACTCTAGCACCTATCACAATATTTAACAAATGAAAAGACATTAGAAAATAAGGTGGGCCAATAGTACCCAACTCTGAGGATATTGTGGGCTATAGTTTTCCAAAGTGATGTCCTCCACACATGCTGAAATGAAACTGCTGCATAACCTCCACGGATTGTTCTTTGTCCAGACACCTCAAAAGAATTATAGAGGGGTCCCTCCAGTAGAGCAGGTTTTCATGAATGTAATATTTGGCTACCCTGAGCTTAATAGTTTTGGATTGGCTTGAACTAATGCCTAGAGGAACTTCTAGCTTTAGCAATAATTAAGCTATTGTAGAATATCATTCACAAGAGGCTAGATTTTCTGCCAATGACTGATTTTGCCCTGGTTCAACTGTCCCTTCTTCTGTTTGACCATCCTCTAAATTCATGCTTATCAAATTCATGTCCAGCCTTCTACAATTTTATTTAGCCATTAATCTAGCAAGGCCCTAACCTCTAACAAGCTTGGCGGGCTTCAATTTTATGTTGAATTCGATAAGCTTTACAATCCATTTAGCCCTTCTTCCATCAACATCTAGCTATGTTAGGACATCTTTTACTAAAGCAGAGGGTACATATGCAATTACCTTGGAATGCAGAATGTAAATTTTGAAAGACTTCAAAGACTTGATAAGAGAATATGCCTGTTTTATAGCGATATCATACCTCAGCTCAACATCCCTTAAGGTTTTACTGAAAAATGCCACTGGATGCTTTGAACCTTCCTCATTTTCCTGCAATAAAACTACTGCAAGGGTGTCATCAGAGGCAAACAAAAATATATGGAACTCCTTGCTATAATCTAGGTTGATCAAAGTAGGAGCTTCCATAATAGCTCTCTTGATGGATTCAAAATATCTTCTTGCTGCATCAGTCCATCTGATTTCTGACCCCTTTTTTACAATAGAGGTGATGTGTTTTACAAGTTCTGCAAAATTTGGGATAAACCTCCTCATGAAATTTATCTTACCCAAAAAATACTGGATATCCTTCTTTGATCTTGGGACAGACAAGGTCTGTATTTCCCTTACTCTTTCTGGGTCAATTCTGACACCTGCAGTAGAAACAATGTGTCCTAACAACTTGCCCTCTTATAAAGAAAACTGTGAATTTTTAGGATATACTGAAATTCCAAACTTTCTGCACTTCAAAAACACTTTCTTCAAATGCTGCAAATGGTTTTGATGGCGGCTGGAGTATACTGTTATATCATCCAGGTAGATAAGGAAAAACTTATCCTTCTCTCCTACAAATTTTATATCCATAGCTCTCTAAAAGGTTGCTCCAACATTCATCAACCCAAAAGGCATCCTGGAATAAATAAAAGTGCCCCAAGGAGTAGTGAATGCAGTCTTCTCTTTATCATCCGGATGCACAGCAACCTGGTTATACCCTGAAAATTTATCCAGGAAAGACATCACTTTGGCTCCTGAGACTTTCTGTAGCAATTGCTCCATCTTGGGTAGTGGATACTTGTCTTTCTTAGAGCATTTGTTTAAGTTTATGAAATCAACACAGAGCCTGATTTCTCCACTCTTCTTCCTTACCACAACCAAATTGGCTACCCACTTTGAATATCTCCAAGGAACTATGATTTTGGCAGCCAACAACTTCTTGATTTATTTTTCAATCAGAGGAAGGAGCAAGGGATTTATGGGCCTCAGATTCTACTCAAAAGGGATGGTGTCTTTCTCTAAAGGAATTTTATGATGGATGATCCTTTTGTCATAAGTTTTCAGGTCACTATATTCCCAAGCAAAAAAATCAACAAATTGCTTCATTAAATTGCAGTACTCAGAACTTTGGGCAACGGATAGATGGGTGGACAGATTTACATATCTTGGATGTTCTGGGCTCCCTATGTTGTGCTTATGAACTGTAGGCTAATCTTCTTTTTGGGCAGCCTTATAAGGCACAACATTCCAGTCAAATAACTATTCTAAGGGAACTAGGCCTTTAGGTATGTGATTGTTAGGCAGCTGGACAATGTTGTCTTTGCCAATTTTGTTCTTTAGCTGGGATTGGGGGATTTCTTCCAAGGCTTCATTCTCTTGGCCAATGTGCATTTCAGAGAATTCATCAATGACTTGCAGAAACCTATTTACCTCATCATCATCTTCAAACACTTTCCAATGCTAGACATTATCAGGCAAGGATGGTCTATATCTCATTTGAACTTCGTAAACTAGTCTAGGAGCTATGGGAGGGATAAACATGCTAGTAGACACAGCAAGGGAATCAACGAGCTGATTTTTGACTCTAGGGATATATGAGATACAAAAATTATCAAAAGAATATTTGAGTCTCCATACCTCATCTCTATATGCTTTCAGCCTTGTATCCTTCACTTGAAATGTTTTGTTCACTTGCTGAATGATGAGATCAGCATCTACAAACACCTTTATGCTTCTAATTCCTCTGCCTTTAGCTGCGTTGAGGCCCAATATCAAAGCCTAATACTTTGTTATATTATTGGTAACTTGGAAAGTCAGCTTAAAATACAGATGTGTTCTTTCTTGTTTTGGAGATATCAGCACCACTCCTGCTCCCCCAGTTTCCCTCGAACATGCTCCATCAAAGAACATTTCCCAAACCTGACTTCCTTGCTCTCCCATGGCCTAGACTATTGGTTTCTTGAGCTGCAACAAGGCATTCTGGGATTCTTCAATTTGGAGAATACATGCTCCAAAATCATTGTCCACAACATAGATGGGATGATTAGAAGGATTCTTCTCATCACTGCTGATGTAGGCCAGTTGTGCTTCTTTGTACAATCTCTTTCTTTCCCCTCCAAAAACTAGGATAGTGGCATAAGATAGATCATTCTATAATGTCCCACCTAGTCTCTTAATCCACACTCTAGACAACAGCATGTCGAACTTAGGAGGTACATCTGCTACCACAATATCCATCGTCATGCACTTCATGGGCAACTGAGTTAGGGTAATAGGTAAATCTTTGATCAATCGCAAACATTTCACCTTTCTTGAATCAAAGGAGAATATATGATGAAAAGGTCTAGTAATATCAAGGCCTAACTCTTCCATGACAGCTTTGGGCATCATATTGTGGTTGGCCCCTGTGTCCAGCAGGCAATTGTGGAGGATTTTGTCATGAATGGTCAAAGAGACATAAATTGATGGAGAATTATCATCAACAGGTTTAGTCATTGGGCTAAGCACAACTGTAGGTTTGTCATCTTGAAAATTGACATATTCAGTGGAGGTTTGTGTGGCTTTCAGCTCAAGAGCATCAAGGATAGGCTTTCTAAAAACTTCACTTTTTGCAAGTTCCACCAAAGGCACATATATTTTTAACTTCTAGACTTTTGATTCAAAGCTAAAAGGGGAAGGGGACTTGTCAGGATCTCTTAACTCTTGAGCTGGTGCTTTAAGGATGACTAGGTCAGTTGCTGGCCTTTTCTGTTTGATGATATGATGCTCTGTGGGGACAACAACTCTTTGGACATGATTCTCCTTGACATTGCTTGGTCTTAACCTCAGATTATATCTTTGATGTTCATTAATCTACAAAGCAACCTCTTTGTCCCACTCTTGACTAGTTTGGTCCTGGAGTAATGATTCTTCATAGGCAGCCAATGTCAAGAAGACAACATTGCCCTTATCTTCCATGCAATGAATTTCATCCTCTTCTTCAAACTGCTCCTCCTCCATGACTACGTTTTGGAAAGGAGCCTTAACCTTTTGTTCTTCACCAGCTTCTGTACCCTTCTGAATGATCTGCAATTGTTCATTTTCTCTTTTGAATGGATTTAGATTTCTTGGAACAAATTTGTTTGGAAGCCTTATCTTTCTAGAGCTCTACTCAATCTTCAGCTTGGATATCTCAGCAGCCAGTGACTCTAACATTTTAGTAATTTTGTCTAATTTGGGTTCTGAAGATGAAGTAGAGGAAGAAGAAGCCTCACCTCTCTACCTCCTTCTATCAGCATGACCTTTGAGCTTTTCTGCAACCATGATATTAGAGTCTACCTCTAGAGTTGCATCTTGCAATTCAGCTAGAGTGGCACATATTCTTTCTCTCAATAGCAGACAAAAATTAGAGGCAAAGGCATTAACATAGGTGAGTTTTACAGAGGTGGGGGTAGGCTTTACTTCAGCTGGTATTTTACTATACATATGATTGAATCTTTTATTGAAATTAGACAATGATTCCCCATTTTCCCTCTTGAGGTTTCCAAACTCAGTATGGTAGTACAAAAAGTCTTTTTTATCTCCCAAATGCTTCAAAAATACATCATATAATGCTTAAATGTCTACTATAGACCTAGGAACCAGTTCTTTGAACCATTTTCTAGCCTCTCCATCAAGGCTTTGGACAAACACTCTCATCCACACATCATCCTCACTAATATCTAGGTTATCAGCGTAACTATAAAAAGACTCAAGGTGTTCTTCAGCTATTACTCCCTCTGTACCAGTGAAATTAGGCATGTATCTATGATATTCTCCTGTAGGCATGCTGTTCAAAGGAATAGGCAAGACCAGGGGTCCATACCTAGCAGCTATGATTCTTTCCATCTTTGTAGGTGCTTGTTGGCCTGCCATGATTGAGGTAGATGCAAGAGTACTGGTCGTTGGGATGATAGGAGACTTAGGAATGAATGATAGAGATAAAGGAAAATGATGGACTGTATGGGAGGATTTCTTTGGACTGAGATCCAAAGGGGAACTTAATGAGCAAGGAGCTTTATGAATCTCTGGGGGTATTTCTTCACTCACAATGCTAGGCTCTATATCTTCAAACTGCACATGCTCAGTTACAAGCCTCTCTGGCAGAGATACATAAGATTTTTTCGGCTTACCTGATTCTGATGCTCCTTTCTGTGATTTTTTTCTCTGCTTAACAATCTTCTTAGGGTCAGGAACTGGGTCAGTTGGTGATTTCTGAGGATTTCTCCAAGTATGCCTCACAAACTGAGCCAAAACTATAATGTGGAGTTGCCACTAGGTTGGTCCTCTAGTAGAGTCGCCAGATAGATTATTACAACCAGAAATGTGTCTAGACTTTGTCTATCATCAAAGTTGGAACTGTTTCATTCTCCCATGGAAGCTGACCTTCAATCTCCTCTCCCTGACAATGGCGCCAATTATGTTAGGATTCTAAGAAACTCTCCTAAGTTGTAGCTCGGAGATGCTTGGTAACATATAAATTCAACTTATTGTTGCAAATGGATGAATGGAAGGAATGATGCTTGTTCAAGCCAGATAACTAGTTCTACTTTGTTTCACTCCAGACATGCATGAACACCCTTACGCTATAAGGCTTTAGACCGCCAACTACTCACAGTTTAAGATTGGGTGAATATGGAGAATACTGACCACACCAGCATATGCACAACACCATTTGATGGCCGGCTGCAACCAGTAAACGAGTCTGCAAATATAGTATACTAATTCACAAATAGGATGACAGCTCTCTAGCACTAGCTGAAGAGAAACCTGAATAACTCATTTAATGATACATGCAGGAATTTAACACAGAGATAGGATGACAGCTACTCTAATGCTAAACATCAATAGTTCGGGAATACAACATATCAGGCACAACTTGGAAGAGAAGAAAACGGAAAGTGAGTAGTTAGCAGCAAAAGAAGCTTGTATTAGCTGAAAATGAAGACGTTGCAAATGTCAAAATAGTTAGAGTCTCTAGAAGTTGAACCTTACATCAAAACATCAACCTTCAACCTTGATTACATCTTGTTTTCGAGTATATATAGAGTTTCATTACAAAGGCACTTGGCCACTTTAAGTATGGAGGGGTCATAATTGACCACCAACTGCATTTAATTGCCTGATGGAGTCTCTAAGTGTGGTTGCTTATTTCAGTGGATGAATCGGATTTTTTCAGGTGCTCTGCTATCCTCTAAGGCAGTCGAGTGCTCATATCAATGAAGTTCCATAACTGTTAAATATAGTGACCTGCTCAAGCTTTGTCCTTTTCCTCCTCAGCCATACTATCTATTAAATTGGGTTTTTGAGGAGCAACTGCGAGTGGTACTGGTAGGCTAGTCACCTTCATCCTTCGGGCACACGTAGCGGTCAAGAGACGTGGACTCCATGGTGAGTGGACAGGTTGGATGAAGGAGGAAGATCGATCGTCGGATTAGGAGAATAGATGGCGGAGATGGCTTGGTGGAGGGTATCAAAAAAGGTGGGAGCGGAGTGAACATGGGCCATTGGATCTTAGGTGGACAGTTCCAACGGTGATAGGGCATCGAAGGTGCATGGCCATTATCAGGCAGGAAATGAAAGTTAAGCAGTAATCAGTATCGATCACACTACCTTTAGGTGTCGGGTGGTAAAAGGGCGAGGGCGTGCGTTTCCATTCAACACATGACACGTAGTGGCGAAGGAGAGAGAAAACCACTCTCCATCACGCACTAACGTTCCATCACTTCGTGGATACAGGGAGAGTGAATGCCATTGTATCTTTGGCAGAGATGATCAGACGGTGGGGAAATGATCATTCAAGTCACTTTATCATGCGCGGCGAGAGCCATCAGATCAGCAGGGAAAGTCAACAATGCAGGTTACGAGCGATGAGTATATGAAGGCGCAAAGTCTTCTGGGTGCAATTTTGTGGGTTTTTGGCTTTTGCACTCAGGGCTTGATGAAAAGGGGTTTTTTTATGGTTTTTAACAAAAAAACACGGGAAATGGAGATGAAGGGAGGATGAGAAGGGTAAAGAAAAAAGCTGAAAATGATCATTATGGGCCTCCTTAGAACATAACCAACACGACCAAGCTTATCCCTAACCTTCAAGGACCATAGTTAATGGCAGAGCTAACAAGTTGTTAAAATGGAAGAAGAATGTGGCTCTAAAATGGAAATAAAATTCAACATTAAATTGAAAGTCATACTTGGAGCTATTATCAACTCTAAATAGGAAGATAAATTGGTTGCTTAACAGGAAGCACAATTGTAGGCTAACTAATAAGAAAATCCCAACACTAAAATGAAGAAAACCTTGGACCTTCAAACCCAGGTGCTAATCGGGAAGCAAACCTTGCAACTAAAAGGGATAAAGCCATGAGGCTAATAAACAAGACAAAAAGGAAGCAATAATGTAAGCAAAAATAGAAGCAAACTAGAATAAATTTTGGAAGAAAACTTGGCATTACCTAAGAAGCAAAAAAGGAATCAATTTAGTTAGCAAATAAAGAAGTAATAATGGAAGGAATACTATCAGCCAAACTTAGTGTTTCCTGAGAAGAGAAAACAAAAACAATTCAGGTAGCAAACAAAAAAGTAATAAGGAAGCAATATTAGAAAGAAAACTTTGTGTTCCTTAAGAAGCAAACAAAGAAGCCATTCAGGAAGCAAACCAAGAAATAATAATGGAAGAAATATTAGAAGCAAAAAGAGACACTATAATGGAAGCCATATTAGAAGCTAAAGAAGATGTCATAATAAAAGAAAATCTAGATGCAACATGTGATGCCATATTGGAAGAAAAAATTGAAGCAACAAACGATGCTATAATGGAAGCATAACTCGGTGTAAATGAGGAAGCTTAAAAATAAGTTATTTTCGATGTCATACCAGAAGAAAAACAAGCACAATTTGCATCAAAACTAGAAGTACAAATTGATGTAAAAATGGAAGTAAGAGTGGAAGACATAGTTCTCGATGCTAAATGTAGTGCTATTTTCAACACTACCTCCAGTGCTCAAGTGAAAATGAATTATAGCATTAGGTTTTGTGCTACAAACTAAACCCAATTCACAACCTCAAATACATTGATGTTTGGCACTATTTCCAATAGTAATGGCATGTTTTATTGTAGTGGTAACTTCTTTCAAGTCATTGTAAATGCATTAATAGTTTCTAACCTTGAAATCTATAGAGATCCTTTTCCTTGATACATTTCTTGTGTGATTCTTTTGTGAATGAACATTTCCAAAATTTATTTTTGATTAAGGTAATAAATTCATTTGTTTTTGAAGAGTTGAAAAGTTGCATGTTAACTATAGGAGAATAGTTGGCATTAGATTAGAGTAAGAACCATTTTCATTTGATATATTTAAAGTTTATTATTACAGTCAGTGCATCAAATTTGAAGTGGGTGTGTCATAAACATATTTGGAAACTAATCTTTATTTTCTTGGGTTTGCACAGAGTTACAGAGAGAATCTTCAATAGCATTATGCACAGTGTCACAATAGACTTGGTATTTTGATTTCTACATTGAGTATGAGAGTTCTTGTCTCACATTCCAAAGTGGATTGTCTAGGAGTTTAATTTCCTTGTTTGTTATTAGTTGAAGTGGACTTTCCATTTGAATTATTCAGTTTGATTAATAGTCGAAGCTCATGTTTCCAGTTGATTTTTAACTAGAGTTTGATTCATTAATAAGCCATTTAATTGTAGGAACTAGAAGAGGAGTTTTGTTGGGTGTGGAGCCTGATTATCTTCTATATTCAAAGGTTTTAGCTAGATGTATACCCCAGGAAGATTGTACACCCCTCCACGTGGGGGGGTGTAGCACCCCCAAAGCTAAAAATAAATGTAAAATTGCCTTGTAAAAATTTAGTATTTTCTAGTCAATCTGGGATGTTCATTAGGTAGATGATCTAACAGTAGAATTTATGTTTAATTTAGGGTTTTTTTCCCTAGAAGGCAACCCCTCACCATATATGAGGTAATTTTATTATGTCTATATAGATCTGTATTCTGAGTGAGGAAGAGAGAGAAGATTGAGAGCGAAGAGGGAATTATAGTAGATCTGTTGTAGGTTGTATCCCTTCAGTTTGCTGGATAATATAATAAAAGAAGGACTAGCTATTTCTTCGTGGACGTATCCCAAACTGGGTGAACCACGTATATCTATGTCTCTCTTGTTTTATGTGTTTTCTATCTTTATATTTCTGCAATATTTTATGTGTTCCATTGCTCTGTAATATATAATTTTCTAACAAGTTTAACAAGTTTTTATAGGAACCTAAAGGAGTGTTAAAGAAAAGGTTACAATAGGGATTTGTGTTGTGCTATTTTCGGTGCAACAAACACCCTCCAAAATTTTTCCTACACTCAAATTTTGGATCCTATTGGGGATATTGTGATCTTTTGTTCCATAGTCACTTCTTATTCAGTTTATGATATTGAGCTCCCTTCTTGGATTAGAAGTTTTGAAGTCACATTCTCACACATTCTTAGCTAGAAAAAATTTCATGGGCGTATTCTTTTATACAAGCTTGAACAAGCATAGTAAATTCCATCAAGACTTTGCATGTCCAATGTCCAATCCATGTTGACAATCAAGGCACACTAATAGTTTCTCACTTCTAGTTGCATTTGTACTTTTATTTCGGTGAGTTTTACAAACTATCTCTTTCATGCACCTTTATTTTTGAAATTGTCGCTTTCATGTTTTTGGTCATCACTTTTGCTTTATTTCACTCTAATTAGTGCCTTCTTCATGTTATATTTTCTTTGGCATGTGTTTCTTTCATTGTCATTCGCATATCGTAAGTGTCATTTAAACTTTAGCACTTGTTGTCTTTTGGCATGTCAAGTGTTGTACAATGTACATAATATTGTTTTGGTAGTTTCAAGAGGTTCTCCTTTTGTAAATGAGTTGATATTACAATTTAAATCCCCATCTCATTCATTTCGAAATTTTTAAGAATTGTCACACAAGTGTCGTCACAGTCATCGCAAAGTGTATATTTATTGTCACAGTTGTCATAAGTAGTCATAAAGGTTGTCGCATTAAGATAAGTATGTTTTTAATGTGTTGTGGGTGATCAATGTTGTGTCATCAAACACTCTAAGTGTATGATCACAATTAAGTCCTATCGCTATTCACATTAGTTTGACTGGTCTCGCACTTAGCCAAATTTCAAAAAATTCCCAGCAATTTAGCCTCATCTGACCTTCCTGAACTACGTATTGTGTAGTCTCAACCGTCAAGTTGCAATCATGCCTCTTGACACTGTGCAATGTGTAGTTCTTTCCTTCTAAGACTGTGCACTACATAGTTTTAGTGCTCACTCCTAATCCTCATCCTCTAAAATTTCATAATTAATTTCTCCAGCCTCGCCCCAACTATGTAGTCTTGGAGCTCAATCCCAAACCCTAGGCTCTTCAACTACACAACTACACAATAAAAAAGTCTTCTTTGCCTCCCATAACTTCACATTTGACAGAAATAGCGCAAAACCCTACAACCTAACTCACAGAACCTAAAAAATGTGCAATATCCTTGCACAGTCCAGCCTAAAATACAAATTACGTAGTCTCAAGGCTTAAGGCTCAACCTTGATAATTTAACCTGCATAATTGTGTAATCACCTAGGCTCCTCGATCTTCCAGAACTATACAATGGGAAACATTAGTGTTCAAACCATCATCCTGGTTCCCTAAGCTTCACAACTGTACAATATGTTTGCTTGATCTAAGCCTGAACTATGCATTATGTAGTCTCAAGGCTCAAGCATAACCATTGACTACCTAAGTTGTGAAATTTTGCAGTCACTGAGCCTCTCCCTCGGCCCACCACCTATTTCCAACTTAGTCAGTGGATCATCATGTAGCATCTTAAACTATAGGTTTATCGAACTAATGTTGTCTTGTCATGAGTGGATTGCATATGCAGGAACTCTATCATGCTATGGAAATGTGATGAAGAAGGAGATGGAGAAGGAGGAAATGCTAGAAGACACATATGGAGCTAAATATATAAGAAGATTAGCAGACAAAAACAAGAAGGAACACTGGATTACAACAAAAGACTAGATATCAAGACCATATGAAGACTCCATCAAATTCACAACCCTTTGGAGGGTAGATATGAAGAACAAACCATATCTATCATAAAGATGAAGAACTGGATACATCTCTTACTCCGAAGTCACAAAGAAAGAAATAGCAAGAAGTACAGCTTGGCATTGCCGCATCATCACGTAGTCCATGTCATTAGTGTCATGTCATGTCCAGTCACAAGTCATCATATGCGACATCTTTATTGTGGATTATGTAATTATCTATTCAAAATGTATTATAAATTGGAAGTCCAAAGGACACATTTAGAATATGAAGAGTCATGTAAAGTCAAAAATTCATAGGAATTCAAACATTCATGGGGTATTCAAAGAGTCACAACGAAGGTGAAGCGTCATGTCTTGGTCATATATATGCCCTCGTTGTATGAGAAAGGGGATTTTCACCTTGGTTCCTCCCTCAAGACATTAGAGAGATGGACTAGTTCTTTTGGGGAGAAAGGAGTGGCTCCAACTCTCCACTATTGGAGCTAGTGGTGTTCATTATATACATGTGTCTTGGAAATTTTACTCAATATAATAAGCTTCATGGAAAACACGTTCTTCATGTGCGGATTATCAATATTAGTAAGACCATTCTGTGGATGTTTGTAATTCATGTTTTCTTTCCCCTGTTCTAAATTAGTTTAACTATTTTGGTTATTCGGTACTTATCATTTTGAGAATGTGTTGTAATGGTTGTTATTTTTGTCACATCCTTGTGGACTATTCAACTAGATATCAAACATATCTTTCTTTTTGGTTGGTTGTAATGACCGTCACATCTTTTTGGACTATTTCACTAGATTTTAGAAGGATCCTTCTTGGTTGGATGTGACTCTACTAGGGTGGTACTATTACCTCTCTCTTAGAAGCTCACTTCATTTCCTCCCTCCGTAGTAGAAGAACCTTGACACACTTACAACCGAACACTCACCAAGCATGCTCACTTTCTTTTCAAAGGCACATACATGTTCCTCTCTTTTGCTAATAGTTAGAGCCAAGGAAAATTTGTAAGAGTACATGGAAATTCGGTTGATACTCTGTATTAGGCTCCCATCCCAAATGTTGTGAGGTCTAATTGAGAATTTACATCAATAAGACCCCGTTGGTTGATCAATTTCCATTGTTGTCAACAAAATGGTGCTAGAAGGAAGGCCATATGACAAGTTCAACCCTTTGAGTTTGTTTTTAATTTATTATCATAAATGGATCATCCTTAAATCATACTCCTGGGGTGTTCTTCTCACCTATCCCCTGGAGAACTTTCAATCCCCGATGAGTCTCTGCATGACTTGTCTGAAATCAAGTTTTATGGTGAGGTTGATATGTCCTTTACTGAGTATGCATCTCTTTTTCTTAAGTTCTATGAATATTATGAAATTGATTGTGAAACAGTGGCTCATATTATTTTCTGCCTCACCCTTGAAGGTTGAGTTAGTCGATGATGTCACACTCTACCACCTACTTCCATTTGTTCTCTTAACCATCTCATCAAGGAGCTGCATTTAGCATTTGATAGGTATGATTATAAATATGTTTATAAAAGAATAAATTAGCTTACAATGGAGCTTAATGAATAAGTTGAGGACTTATCTAATAAATTCCTTCACCTTTTTTATGAATTTCCTAAAGAAGATATGGATTAGTATTTCTTGAAACAAAATTTTTAGTGTTTGGTTCATATCTCTTTGTACATGAATCCATACCAGGTAATGTTTCTTTGTCCCCAACTCTTGTAAACCAAGAGACACCCTTAATTTTAGAGGAGGAACCTGTTATTCCTTTTTTTCCTTGTCCTCCTCCCTAATTTTGAATTTTGATGTGAGTTCCTCCTCGTGATGATCGTCAAGTTAGGAAATATTTGCATCAAATTCCTAATCCACCATCTCATCCTCCTTCTGATTTCCATGATTCAAATCCAATAGAGGAAATCCTGAATGGATGATGAAGCCTTAAGTGAAAACCATTTTTTCTATTTCTTAAGATGGTATTAACACTCATAACTCTAGTCTTGAATCTGATTCATATTTATTCCATCCTATATCATCTACATGTCGTGACTCTTTTTACCATGATCTACTTGATCAATCTACTCCATCAACTAGTTTTCCACACTCTCCTAATTTTCAAGTTGTTGGTCAAAATTGTGACTGAATTCAAGATAGTCACATTATGTAGGTAGAGGAGTAGGAAGGTGAAGATTATTTCAATCTTTCTTCTCTTTTACAAAATCCTCCATGTGAAGATGGTGTCTCCTCATTCTTAACTGATATTGAATTTGTTAATCTTGGTAATGAATCAAATGAAATTAGTTTGTTTAGATCTATAGCATTGGGCAATGATAATTTTGATGATGATGACTATGTTGATGTATACGATGAATAATTCTCAAGTGCACCAGTTGATATTTCATTTTTTCAAGAAAATTTTAATTTGAAAGATTTAGATTTGGGATCTATTTTGGTCAAAGAAAATGCTCTGATTGAAACTTCCTCTTTGTCCCACTATCCCTTGTGCTCTCTCGTTTCATGCACCTAAATGAGATGAAGTTACTTTGTGTTCTTCAAGTTCTTCATCGCATGATCTCACTTCTCAATTAACACAAGGTAGTGAGGTTGTCCATGATGAAAGAGAAAATAATCAGATCATTGATTATCCTTTCCATCCCATTTCATATCTTGTTTTGCATGAAGACAAGTCTTCAAATCATCTTGCTCATGAAATTTCTCCATCTCTAGATTTGCAATCAGAAAAATCTTTTGGTTGGCTTAAGTAATCTGGTTGTTGAAATTGTAAAATATGATCAAAACGCTGATAGATATGGTTTCCATCTAGTTAATAGTGATCTCATCAAAATGAGTGAAAGAAGTTATCCTCACACCATGCATGTTCTGGTTCAATCTTCAAAATGTGATTTTACAATCCTTGAAAGTTTCGAGACTTTCCAGGGAGTTGAGGCACTTCAACTTTTTTGGATGGTTATGTCAGGATCTCACAACTATGGAAAGACCACCGAACTGAGTCAGGTTTGGTTTCAATTAATGTAAATTATTTCATGAAATATATTTGGCATTGTGGATATGATCTTTCAAACTTTCAATATTCGATTTCTTATCAGATTCAAGATGATTCGTCTTCATGCAAATATCCTATGTAAAAAAAAGGTTTGGAATGCATATCTATCATAGAATCATGGAACTACAAAGTCTATTTTTATAGATATTATCTTTGGCCAAAGGATTCATATCGGGCACAGTGTTTTGAAAATAATCAGCTCCTGATCCTTTTGTGAATATTTTGATGCTAATATTTTTCCTGATCACACCTGAAATCCTCTTGAGAATTAGTGAATACATGGATTATTTGACCAATCAAATTATTCTTCACTCATTTTACCCTGACTAGTTTCATGTGTTTACCATACTAGCACTCATTTTTACTTCTTTTGATGATTACGATGCTAATCTAGTTTGTAACTTGCTACAAGAAAATTTTTTGTTACATTCATCATGTGAGGAAAATGATTATATTATGTTGATTATTCGCAAAAATATTCAAGTTTATTTATCTTTGGTAATTACAAATTGGGAGTCTCATGCATTAATCAACCCATATGATAAGGGTTTTGTCTCTGATGTCTATCGTTCAACTTACTATTTTCCCATCAACACATCCAATGACAGTTTTTTTACACCCTTTGATATTTATGGTTTATCATCTTACTACCTAAGTACTTTTCAAGAAGTTGGGGAAATTTAAAACTCACTAATCGTTATGTCAAATCCTCACTGTCTTGGCATGTCTATTAAATATGATCATATCTATTTTCCCTCACAAGATTCTCATCGTAATCCAGTGCCTCTAATTAAAAAATCATATTTTCAAATATTTCAGGTTTTTCAAGAGGATTGTCATGAATTTTATGATCCAAATGTTGAATGGTTGGAGCAATATTACTTGGCAGGCTATGTTGCAAACAGAAAGTTTTGATCTTTATGTGTGCTTTCTAAGGAGTTCAGCGTAGTTGAAGACACATTCACAAGAAGTTTCCGAGGTTTGTTGAATGATGGTTTTCATCAAAAAGGTAATAATGTGAATTGGTTAAAAGTGGTGTTTGTGACTTATCTTTCCGTTGATAAGAAAGGCCTTCAATTTTTTGTGCATTTCATTCAAGTTCTTATTTTTTCCATTGCACATTTATTTATATCAATTTTAATTTCTTATATCTTTGTGAATGCAAGTTGGAATAAGTTATGGTGGCTTCATTGGAAATTTCATCATACATGACACCGACCTTCTAGATTATTAAGTTAGGACTAGGTCTAGTTGCATATTATTGTACCTGCACATTCATCCTACATTCATTTCTTATAGTTTGTCTTTTGTTTTCTAGTTTTGGTTTCGTATCATGTTTTCATTTAGCCACTTTTTGTCTTGTCTTTGAGTTTTTTTTCCTTGTTGTGTGTTGTCTTTCATTTCTTTTTATGAGACCTTGCATGAAGATGCTTTGTTGTCTCATAAGGGAATGTGGCAAAATAAAAAAAGGACTTTGTGATGCTGCAACCTTTGGCTAATGCTTTGTCCTTCTTCATTGTCTTGGTTAAATATTTTGATTTATGATGTTCTGATAGGAAATATGATCCTTGAATTAAGAAAGCCTTGTGTTTAACCATGATCTCCATGTCTATTCTGGAAACGTCATGGTTTCACTTGGTTTTTTATATTTTAATGTTTTTAGGTTGATCCAATCAAATAGAGAAGGACAAGGGGAAATCTAAACAAGAAAACTAAAATAAGAGGTCTTATATATGCTTCACTCAAGGGAAAACCTCTCCTTCTCTCAATAAGTCAATATCCCTCCTCCAACCATGAAATAAATAAATGTCGATGAATAGTCCTATATAGAATAAATAAATAAAGGTGAAAGAAGAGAAAGGCTTCCTGTGTAGAGAAGTGAATCCATGAAACTCCGTCAGAGTAGTGTTTAGGCCTACTAGAAGTGGAGCAATGTTTGTGTCCCTGAAGTGAGTCTATTAGGGTAGCGTCTAGGACTATTAGTAGAGGAACAACACCAAAGATGAAAAGCTATACTCTAGAAATCTAAAGCTCACAAACTTCATTACCATATCCTAGCTTGAAACATTGTGTTATCGTTCATCTTATGTTTGTGTTTCACTGTGTAAATGAATGAAGGAGCTATGTTTATGTACAGGGTAAGTGGGAAATCCATGGTAATGTCAACGATGAATCAATACTTCCTGAAGAGCTAGACCATGCATGAAATAATTGACCAAGAAAGAGAAGCTAGAGTTCTACCAGTGTGATTCCAAGTGTTTTCATTGCAACAAACACCCTCCAAAAATTTTCCTGCACCCAAATTTTGGAGCCTATTGTGGATCTTGTGACCGGTTAGTTCGTATTCACATCTTGGTCAACTGATGCTTTTGATATCCCTTCTTGGATTGTAAGTGTTGAAGTCACTTGCTCACACATGCTTAGTCTGCAACAAGTTCATGAGAACATTATTTTACACAAGCTTGAAATAGCATAGCATGACCCATCAAGATTATGCCTCTATGATGTCTAATTCATGTTAACAATCAGGGCGCACTAATAGTTTCTCACTTCTAGTTGGGTTTGTACTTCTATTTCGATGAGTTTTGCAAATTGTCGCTTTCACACACCTTTGTTTTCGTGAGTGTCATTTTCATTTTTTTGGCTTTTGCTTTTTCTTTCTTTCACTCTAAATAGTGTCATTTTCATGCCATCTTTGCTTTGGCATGTGTTTCTTTCATTGTCATTCGCATATCACAAGTTTCATACACACTTTAGCACTTGTCGTCCTCTGGTATGTTAAGTGTCACACAATGTACATAAGCTTGTTTTGATAGCATCAAGAGGTTATCCTTGTGTAAATGAGTTTATATTACCATGTAAATCCTCGTCGCACTAATTTCCAAAGTTTTAAGTATTGTCGCGCATGTGTTGTCCCGGTCATCGCAAAGCGTATCTTTAGTGTCGCACTTATCGTAAGTAGTCATAAAGGTTTTCACACTAAGGGAAGTATGTTATTAATGTGTTCTAGGTAATTTATATTATGTATTCAAGCACTATAAGTGTGTGATCATAGTCAAGTCCTATCACTCTTCACATTAGGTTCATTCATCCCACACTTAGCCAATTTTAGTAAAATTTGCAACAACTTAGCCTTATTCGACCTTCCTGAACTGTGCATTGTGCAATCCCAACCCTCAAGCTACAACCTTGCCTCTTGACATTATGCAATGTATAGTTCCTACCTTCCAAGACTATGCATTGTGTACTTTTAGTACTCAAGCTCGAGCCTTGGGCTCCAAAATTATGTAATTCAACCCTCCAAACTAGCTCCAACTATGCATTGTGTAGTCTATAAGATTAAGCCCAAACCTTGGGCTCTTGAACTGTGCAATCACCAAGCCTTCTCTTCCTTCCAAAACTACACATTTGACAAAAATATTGCAAAACCCTACAACCTCACTCATGGAGCCTAAAAACTACACAATACCCTTGCACAGCCTAGCCTGAACTATGTATTGCATAATATTAAGGCTCAAGGCTCAGCCTTGAACTCTTGAACTATGAAATTTCGCTATAACCTGAGCTTCTTAGTCTTCCATAACTACATAATGGGAAAAATCAGTGTTCAAGCTCTTAGCCTAACTCCCTGCGCTCCCTAACTGTTGAATATTTTTTCTCAATCCAAGCCTAAATTTTGCATTGTGCAGTATCAAGGTTTAAGCCTAACCTTTAAATTTTTGAGTTGCACAATTATTCAGTCATTGAGCATCTCCCTTGTCTTGCCACCCAGTTTTAGCTTAGTGATTGGATCATAATGCAACATCTAAGGCTAGGGGTTTATCGGACTAATTTTGTGTTGTCATGAGTGGATTACAGATATAAGAACTATATCATGATATGGAAAGATGATGAACAAGGATATGTAGAAGTAGGAAATGTCAGAAGAGATAATGGAGTTGAACAAATAAGATGATCATCAAACAAGAAGATGAAGGAACATTGGATTACAAAAGAATACCAAATATCAGGACTGCATGAAGACTCCATCATATTCATAACCCTTTGGAGGGTATATATGAAGAAAAAAACATATCTCTCGTGAAGATGAAGCATTAGATACATATCTTACTGAAGACTTAAAGAAATAAATAGAAAGAAGGATAACTTGGCATTGCCACATCATCATGCAGTCCATGTTATTATTGTCATGTCATGTCTGGTCACGAGTCATCATATGCCATGTCATTATTGTGGATTATGTAATTATCTATTCGAAATGTATTGTAAACTGGAATTCCAAAGGACACATTCAGATTATGAAGAGTCTTGTAAAGTCAAAAATTCATAGGAAGTCGAACAGTCATGGGGTAGTCAAAGAGTCACAAGCAAGGTGAAGCATCACCTCTTGGTTATATATACACCCTCATTGAATGAGCAAGGAACTTTTCACCTTGGCTCCCCCCACAACACATTAGAAAGACAAACTAGTTCTTGTGGGAAGCAAGGAGAGGCTCCAACACTCCACTATTGGAGCTAGTGGTGTTCATTGTATACATGTGTCTTGGAATTTTTACTTAATATCATAAGCCTCACAACCAACATGTTCTTCATGCATGGATTATGAATATTTGTAATAATATTCTATGGATGTTTGTAATTCATGTTTTCTTTCACTTGCCCTAAATTAGTTTAACTATTTTAGTTAGTTTAGTACTTATCATATTGAGAATGTGTTGTAATGGTTGTTATTTTTATCACATCCTTGTGGACTATTACGTTGGATATAAAACATATATTTCTTGTTGATTGGTTGTAATGATCATCACATCTTTGCAGACTATTCCACTGGATGTTAGATGGGTTCTTTTTGGTTGGATTTTTCTCTACTAGGGTGGTGCTATTACCTCTCTCGTAGAGGCTCACTTTCTTTCCTCCCTCCGTAGTAGAAGAAACTTGTCACACTTACAACCAAACACTCACTAGGAATACTCACTTTCTTTTTGAAGGCGCATACTCATTCCTCTATTTTTCTGATAGATAGATCCAAGGAAACTATGTAAGGGTACATGGAAATTGGACCAATACTCTGGATGGGGCTCCCATCCCAAATGGTGTGAGATCTAATTAGGACTTCACATGAAGGATAACTCCTTGTTTGGTAGATTTCGAGCACTTTCAACATGTACCGCTACCTAGAGTCTCTCTCGGGCATTTCCATTGCTACACCTTGAAGTCTATGGACCTTGGATTGATAATAAATGGTGGGCCACTGATATAACAAATAATACAACTAACACTAGTATATCATCAAAGTAACCAAAATAAAATGAATTGAGATAATAGTGTATTACATCATTTATTAATCTCATGAGTGTAGTTGGTGCATTACATTAACCCAATGGCATGACTAACCACTCATATAAACCTTCTCTAGTTTTGATACCAGTTTTCCAAATAACTTCTTCTCTAACTCAAACTTGAGGATACATAGATTTTAAATCTAGGTTTTTGAGATATTTGTTTTCCAAGATTGGTCCAATAGATCATTTATCCTAGTAGGTGATACATTTTCTTGAGTGTAGTTTTTTTAACACCATATATTCAATGCACATTTAAAGGGTCCCATCCTTCTTTAGTAGAATTATGGTGGGTAAGGCACGTGGTGGTCTGCCCAGTTGAATAAGACCCTACTCTAGTAGTTATTGCAATTACCACTTCAATTAACTTCTGTTTATAATGGACTATTTATACAACCCAATGTTTGGCAATGGAGAGTCTAGTAACAATTGGATCTTGTGCTCCACTTCCCTCTTGGGTGGCAGCTTCTTAGGCTCTTGTAATAGTCCATTGTTTACCTATAGTAACTCTTCCTTTTTTTTATGTTCCTTAATAAACCCCTCCAAGGATTCCTTTTCTCTCATTTACTCTTCTACATATTGATTTTCTCTTAATAATAATAAAGCATAATTCTTGCTAAATATGATTAATTTCTTAGCTTGGTTTTCACTTACCAGTGAAATCTTTGACTTTCCCTTGTGCATGTTGATAATGAAGGAAATTTTTTCCTTGATGAGATGATACTAGTTGGCTCTCCACATAAATATTACATCATGTATATACATATAGGGACTCCTAAACACAATTCATCATACATAAAGTGGAATTACATCCATTTCTACTTCATCAATAAAATCAGCACTGATAGTAAATTTAATTTTACATTGTTTTCTTACCTTTATCTTTATCTCCTTGTTAACCCATCCCCATAGATATGGTATAGGATGATAATGAACCTCCAATCCAATTTTATTTACCAAATCCATTTCTATGAGATTTTCATGTGAATCTAAGTCAAATAGAGCATCGATCCTTGTCTTTTTTATCTATGTATTTATATGGAAGAGCGTTGTCATCTCTTCCTCTTCTTGATGATGAAGGATAATAAGATTCACCTCTTTCTACATGGAGGTGAAAACAATATTTTTGTTTATGACATTGAAACTTTCCACCTGGTTACTTGAATTCCCAGTGATGATATTTTTTTTTCTAGTGCTTCGTCTAATTGTTTGGGTTAAACTCTGAATGTAATTTCGAGAACTTTTTCTATGTGTGGACACCAATGTTGTAGTGGTTGTTTTGATTTCTATGATATTTACACTAATGTAAAATGGTTGTCTTCTTGTCCTTTTTCCCACTTCCACTTCTTCTTCCCCCTTGGATGCTTCCTAATATTCCTTTTATCTTGAAACACTTGACTGCCCTTTATTCTATCTTATGTTTTCTAGGTACTACATCTACAAAGAAGCCTCACACACCATTCTTGGTTTGAACAGTGTCACTGTCTTTTGTAGATGGTTGTGTAGACCCCTCAGATACTTGAGGACTATGGGTTCTTTAGGGAGATACCCATCATTAATTTTATCTCTTTATATTTTGTGATGTACCCATATACACTTTGCCCATGTTTCTACCTTAAGTAATTCTACCAGATTCATTGGTCATCTACATATCTAATAGGGTAGAATTGGGAATTGATGAGATTTTTAAAATCCTCCCACCTAGTTACTAGAGGATATTCATCGAGCTTAAGGGTTTACATGTGGCTTTCCTACTAGGTCAAGGCATGGCATTCTAATTTCAAATGAACAAACAAAACTTTTTGTTCCTCCTCTATATGGTGAACACTAAAATAAATATCTAACTACTAAAACTAATGATTTAATTTCAAAGAATATATGTCACTATGATACAGGTTGATATCCAAATTTTCTTCCATATTAAAGAGAGACTATGAATGGTTCACCCTACTCAAAATTGGCTACCCTTTTTTAGGTTTCTTCGAATCCTATAGTTCTCCCTAATCCCATGTATTTCCTTTCAATTTGACCTCTAATTTGGAACCTCTAAATTCTTTACTTAGCTCGAGCTTACTAGTTAAGGTCATCAAGATTAAATCCCAATAAAATCACCAAATCATGATTTTTTCAACCAAATGATTTTATAGGCCAAGTTTTTGGTGAGTTTTTCAAAATTGAAAAAATTAGGATTAAATCATAAACACATGATAAAATCACGGTTCGATTGAAAAAATGATGATGGTTCATCTAGGCAAAACATTAATTCAATGAAAATAGTGGTTTTTTATTGTTTGTCATTGTTAGCTCACTGAGTCACCCGTTCAACCTATAAAGGGAAGAGAACATAATATAAGCATCAAGGAGGATATTTATTGTATTTTTCTCCACTGCTCAACGATTTATCTCCTATAGGTTTTAACCCCATACAAAAATTATCTTCATACGAATTCTAAAACACATAAAATAAAAAATGTGAGAGCATAACACATAAAACACATATACACAGAGATTTTCCTCTGCATCCCAAAACTAGGTCGACAAACTTGATTTTTCATTATGCTCCTTTCAATGTTACAATACATATTTATACATGCTAAAGCATCCAATACCATGGATAGAAAACCATTGCATCCAAAATCATGGACTGAAAACCATCGCGTCCAAAACCATGTGTGAAAATCATGCACAAAACAATAGGTAGGTCTGCCCAACCTAACATAGGGTCCAGAAAACAAACTTTTCCACAGCGTTGCCTCGGACCCCATAGAGGGGAGTTATCTACACCCCTCAAACCCCTTGTTAACTATGTGGGCTAGTCATGGAAAGAATATAAAAAAACCCAACATTCTCCCACTTGTTGTTTTCTTTCCACATAGGGCGATAAGAGAGCTTAGTCATTTATCTAGCCCTGCAACACCCATTGTTTCTCTACAACAAGATAACTTATCAAAGCTCATAGATTTTGTCGATGCATCTATAGTATTCTTCAAAGTGTCCACCTTTACCAGCAACACCTTTTCGTCTTCTATCATATCCCTCACAAAGTGATACTGAACATCAATGTGCTTTGTCTTTGAATGATATGTAGGGTTCTTTGCTAAGAAAATTGCACTTTGGTTGTCACAGTCTATCCTTATAGCTCCTTGTACTAACCCCATACCTAAACACAACCTCTACAACCAAATGACTTCCTTGCTTGCATGAGTGGTTGCCATGTATTCTACTTCTGTATTTGATAGTGCCATTGTAGATTGTTTCTTACTCATCCAACTGACTACACCTCCAAATATGTTAAACACATACCCACTTGTAGATCTTATTTGATCCAAATCTCCAACCCAGTCTACATCAACAAAGCCATGAATATCCAACACTTTGTCTAATCTTGGTCTTCCTTGGTAGCACAAACCATAATCACTAGTGCCACACAAATACTTGAAAACCCGCTTCACTGATATCCAGTGCTCCTTCCCTAGTTTTGACATAAACCTGTTCAATACTCTCACTGCATGTGCAATGTCTGGTCTAGTACAAACCATTCCATAAATCAAGCTACTGACTACACTTCCATATGGAACATGAGACACGTGCTCTTCCTCTTCTTGTGTCTTGGGACATTGTTTAGTAGATAACCTCACATCTATAGGAATAGGAACCTTCACTGGTTTACTATCCTACATATTCAACCTCGGCAGTATTGTCTCAACATACTTCCTATTGTTTAACCAGAGCTTCCTCTTTTCCTATTCTCTTTTAATTTCCATACCCAAAATATAGTTTGCAGCACAAATATCTTTCATATGGAATTTGGAGGACAATTAGATCTTCAAATCCTTGATAATTTCTTTGTCATTTCCAACCAGCAACATATCATCCACATACAAGACCAGATAAATAACTCAGTCACCAATTAATTTAAAATAGACACAGTGATATGCTTTGCTTCTGGTGAAGCAAAGTCCCCATATATATGTATCAAATTTTTGATACCACATCCTTGGTGACTATTTTAACCCATATAGAGACTTATTTAACTTTCATATCATTTCTTTCTTACCCTTCACTGCAAAACCTTTAGGTTGCTTCATGTAGATCTCCTCTTTTAGATCCTTGTGAAGAAATGTTGTCTTCACATCTATCTGTTTTGCCTCAAAATCAAAAGCAGCAGCAACAGATAAAAGTAATCTAATAGAAGCTACCTTGGCAACAGGAGAAAAATATCACCAAAATCAATTCTTGGCACCTGGGAATAACCTTTTGCTACCAACCAAGCTTTGTATTTCTCCATCTTTCCTTCTACATTTATCTTCTCCTTGAATACCCATTTTCTACCAATGGGTTTTCTTCCAGCTGGAACTCCACTAGATCCCAAGCCTCATTTTTGTGCAAATATGTCATTTCGTCAACCATGGCCTCTTTCCAGAGTTTTCCATCCTCTGAATCTACTACTTCCTTCACAATTCTGGGATCATTATCAGTAATAGATAAAGCAAAATTTTAACAAAAAGTAGATGGACTATACCTTTTCGGCTTCCTTCTTCCTCGAACTGATCTTCTCACACCTGGAGTTTGTGGTTCTTCATCTTCTGATTCCTCCTCTGCTGTAGAGTCTAATTCTTCCTCCTTAAGCTCAAACCCTATCTTCTTAGGTTCCCTTGGTTAGACTTCATGTTTAATAACATCTTTCACCTCTCTGAACACCACATCTCAGTTGTACACAACCTTCCTTGTTACTGGGTTCCAAAGATTATAACCCTTTAAACCATCCTTATACCCAATAAAGATTCACTTTTCATATTTACTATCCAACTTGGTTCTTTTCTCCTTTGGAACATGTACATATGCATCACATCCAAATACCTTCAGATGTGAAAGAGAGGGTTTCTTACTAGTCCATACCTCTTGTGGAGTCTTATCCTCCAATGCTAATGAAGGTGATCTATTGACTAGGTAAGATGTTGTCTCCACCACCTCTACCCAGAATTCTTGTCCTAACTCGGCACCATTGAGCATGCTTCTTTCCTTTTCCATCAACATCTTATTCATTCTTTCTGCAACTCCATTTTTCTCAGGTATGTATGGAGTAGTCTTCTGCCTTGCTATACCACACTTCTTACAGAATTCTTCAAATTCCTTGCTTCAAAAATCTCCACCCTTATCTGTCCTAAACACCTTTATTTTCTTTTCTTTTTAGTTTTCCACCAGAGCCTTAAATTCTTTAAACCTGTCAAAGACTTCAGATTTATTCTTAAAGAAATATATCCATGCATTCCTTAAGAAGTCATCTATAAATGATACATAGTACAACAACTTACCCAATGATGGAACCTTCATAAGTCTAAAGACATCACTATGCATAAGTTCTAATATATGTTTCGCCCTCTTACCACCAGAGGGGAAGCTCACTAGATTCTGCTTCCCATATACACAATTTTCATAGAAATCAAAATCCAAAGAGCTATTACTCATACCTTCTACCATACCTTTACCATGAAGTATTCAAAGGCCCTTCTCTCCAATATTTCCAAGCCTTTGAAGCCACAACATGGTCTTCTCTCCAAAGACCACTAGATTTTCTGCTCCACTTTCATGAACCATAGAACTGATACACCCATCAACAACAGTGCTACCTTGTAGCTTGTACAAAGTTCCAAATCGAACTCCCCACATCAATACTAGTGCCCCCCAAACCATCTTACAGTTATCCTTCTCGAACAATATTTTTACACCTGCATCATCCAGCTTGCTTACAGAAATAAGATCTCTAGCTAATGTAGGAATATGCAAAACACCCAGAAGTGTAATAACCCTTCCACCATGTAACTTCAACTTTAATTTTTCATGACCAATCATTCTAGCCTTCCTATCATCCCCCAAGAAGACATCACCACCATCATATTTCTCATACTCGTAGAACAACTCTCTATTTGGAGTGAAGTGAAAGGATGCACCTGAGTCAATCAAGCATGCCTCATGATCTACATGTGTACTTGAAGAATCCAAGTACACATCTCCACCTTCATCTGAGGTGGTTTTCGCCTCTGTAGAAGGACCATCATCAAATCCCTTTCCTTTATTAGGATCTTTAGATTCACAGTACCTTTTTCAATGTCCTTCCTTTTAGCCTTTCTAGCACATCACCTTTACAAGTTTTCTTGGAGATTTAGTTCTCCCTGTAGATTTATATCTCCCACTCGATGACTTATTTTTGTTTCTATTTTGGGATCGTCCTCGTACAGACAAGGCATCACCATTCTGGCTCTCCATATTTTTTCATCTCATCTCCTCCGTTAGCAAGGATAAGACTATTTCATCAAACTACAAGGCAGTTGTATTGCTACCTATTGCAATAACTAGACTATCCCATGAATCTGGTAGAGAACACAACAAGCTGGTGCACTTATCTTCATCTAAAATTTTAATATCAATAGATAATAACTAACTTACCACAGTACTAAATGTGTTCATATGCTCTGTCACCGAGTCTCCATCTTTCATCCTTAGGTTATATAGTTTTTTCTGCAGGAACAGTTTATTCACCAGAGACTTAGATTGGTACAAAGTCCCTAACTTGTCCCACAAAGCCTTCTTCATAGCTTCCCCTGATACATTTAGCAATATTGAATCTAAGACACACAATTGTATTGTGCTCTTTGCCTTCTAATACAAATTCTTCCATTCTTCATTAGACACTCCCGTTTTTTTAGTACCCAAATCTACTGCAATCCACTGATCATTATCCACCAATACATCCTCCATATTGAGTTTCCATAACTCAAAACTCTGTCCATTAAATTTCTCGATCTCTATCTTTCCACTGCTTGTCATCCTCTTTCACCACTAGAATTGATCTCGCAGATCTCCCACTAAACAGGGTCTACCATAGGCTTGAGTGAAACCCCTTAGCAACAAAGGCATCCACTTGAAGCCAAAATAGGTCTAATACCAAATGTAAGTTTTAACCCCATACAAAAATTACCTACATATGAATTCTAAAACACAAAAAATAAAAAAAGTGAGAGAATAACAAAAGACACATATACATAGAGATTTTTCCCTTGGATCCCAAAACTAGGACCACTAGCTTGATTTTTCATTATGTTCCTTTCAATGTTACAATACATATTTATACATGCCGAATCATCCAATACCATGGACAGAAAATCATCGCATCGAAAACCATGGACCAAAAACCATCGCGTCCAAAACCATGTGCGAAAATCATGCACAAAACCATAGGTAGGTCCGCCCAACCTAATGTAGGGTCTAGAAAACAAAATGTTTTGGGACGCTACCCTAGACCCCATAGACAGGGGTTACTTGTGCCCCTCAAACTCACTATGACCACCCTGCTACGCAATCGGCGCAATGAAGGCGGGGCTCCGACTCCCCGGTTAACTACATGGGCTAGTCTTGGAAAGAATATAACACAACCCAACATCTCCAACAGTTGTGGATTTGTAATTAGGTGCCAAAATTTTTCATGTTTTTTTAGTTTGAATTCGGGATCAAGGTTTAAAATGAATTTTGGGTTGAATTTATTTATTTCCAGCCCACACATCATTACAAACCATGAAAATTCAATATATTAAAACCCGCAATGTTGGGAATTTTCTTGTGAGGGTTTTAATTCTAAGAATGGCAATGCCAAAGAAAACCATTAATTGTGAGGGCTTTAGTGTTGGGAATTTTCCTTTAGTTGCTAACCCAATCAATCTATTCAACCCTTCAAGCCATGCATTCCATGAATATGTCAGTGTATTTAAGCATGTTTGCATATGGATTTTTTAAATGTTTTAATGAACAACTTTTAATTTTTTCTTGTGATGGATAACTTTTAATTTTTTGCCAAGTTGTCTTTTTCTTCCATAGGTACGACTTCAGACAAAATGTTGAGGAACTTGGACCCAATGTGAGAAAATGGTGAGCCTGATGTTGTACACAAGAGGAGGTAAATAGATAATATTTGACTTACAAGTTGTGTGGCAAGCATTTTTCAAGAGGCATCAGCCGATTGAAATTCCATTTGGGGAAAATTACAAGCCAAATATAGAACTTCTCCCATCAACAACTCCAAAAATCATCTGTAAGTCCATTAAATCACTACAAGATAAAGATGATGCCAAAGGTAACAGAGTAAATGTGATCATTCAAATCACAAGGGGAGGAGTGGGGGGAAGTGATAGTGCTTCTATACTATCACCTTCCACATCCATTTTTCCCAACCCCTCAACTATATCATCTTTTTTTATTCTTAGAACCACACCTACTGCATAATCTAGAATCAAATGGGCACTTAAAGAAAAAGGAAAAGGAAGAATATGACAAGTTGATGGTGAGATTTCTTCTCTGGATTGATGTTACTTTCTACATTCCCAAGACCAATCGGCTCTATCAACCTATGTTTAAATAAATTTCTATTGTTGGCTCAGGGTACAAATCCCTTTCCTATGAGGATTTGAAAAGACCTATTCTTGAAATGAAAAGGTTGATTGCACTACTATATTAGAGGAGTTTAGGGAATCAGGGGAGCACACTATATGCACAGTGACTTTTGGTGGTTGGACTGATCAAAAGGGTACAACCCTTCCTAACTTCTTCATTAGTTGTCCCAAGTGGATAATTTTCATGAAGTAGTTTGATGCATCTACACATATTGACAATCAAAATATATTGCTTGATTTGTTGGACACCATTTAGGAGGTAGGTCCATGGAATTTTGTCCTAGTCATAACAGACAACACTGCCAATTATGTTGCTATTGGCAAGTGGTAGGTTTATTATGGGGAGGTACCCTAACTTATTTTGGACACCTTATGCCACACATTTTATTAACTTGATGCTTGAGGATATATGTAATCTTCCTTTTGTGAGGGATATTGTCAAATCATAAAAGAGCATAACAAAATTTATATATAATCATGTATCTGTGCTTACTTGATGAGAATATTCCCCAGCAAGAAAGAGTTGGTGTGTCTTTCCATTACATGGTTTGCCACTAGTTTCATATCTCTTTATTATCTCTTGAATTCCATGTTGGATGCGAAGACCATGTTTATTTTACCAAAGTATCATGCTTTATCTTTTAGCCACAAACCAGAGAGATGGGCCATATGCAATTTAGTTTCATATCATAAAATGTTTTGGGTAGGAGTGGAGGAGGTGTGTGCCATTTTTGAATCTTTGGTAAGGGTTATTCAGTTGGTTGATGGAGATAAGCCTATAATGGCCTACTTGTATGAGGCCATAGATAGGGTCAAATAATCTATTTGTACCTATTATAAGAATAAGTAGGGTGAGTGGTTTGAGAAACAATAGTTGTTATGGAGAAAGATTGATGAGTATCGGAACAATACCCTCCATCGCCCCATTCATGTTGTGGGGATATACATCAACCCCAAATTTTCTTATGCATGTGGTTTCACATTTGATGTCAAGGTGATGGTTGTATTATTTATGTGAGTTGAGAGGAAGGCGTCATCTAAGGAAAAACATGAAGATATTTCTATCGAAATTGATATATATCTATATCTGTATATATATATGTATATGTATATATATATTAATATATATATATATATATAATATATATATATATATATATATATATATATATATATATATTATATATTATATATTAATATATATATATATAATATATATTATATATAATATATATATATAGGAATGTAAAGTGGAACATCATGGTTGTTAAGGATAGGAAGATCAAATGGATAGGTAGCTTTAGTTTGTTTAAATTTTCAAATTACTTTATCGACTTCATAATTTTCTTCAAGTTCCTAATTTCAATTTTATTTTTATTTTTTTATCTTTTTTTAAGTCACATGCTTGGTGGACAAGTTATGGTGGAAGAGTACCCCAACTCCAAAATCTTGACATTCGATTTCTCAACCAAACATACAGTTCCTTTGGATCTAAGAGCAATTGGAGTGTATTTGAGAAAATACACACCAAGAAGTGCAACAAGTTAAAGAAAAAAAGAAAATTAAAATTTTGAATTCATTATAAATTATTAATTTTTAGTTTTAATCTTAAAATTTGTAATTACTAATTTATAATTTATGACCCTGATATAGGTTAGAGTCTCAATTCCTTAATCACATGGCTTATTTATACTACAATATTCAACTGTGGGTCAGAAAAATTTAGAAAACCCTTGAAGTGAAATCCATGTCGTAGGATCATATTGACACCACTATTTCATGGAGGATTGAGATCGAGGGGCCTTTCATGGAATCGATCCCTGATTGGTTAGAGGTGGACGCATCAAATGAAGTAGCAGTCATAGAGGATACAGAGTTAGAGGAGGAGGAAGAGGAGGAGAAGAAGGAAGAGGTGGAGTAGTAGGATGAGGTGACACCATCTAGCATAAGCATCAATAAAGGATAGAGGTGACTTCTTACTTTTGCTTCTAGAGGACACTAGAGTCGAATTCAATCCGTAAGGGCAGACCCTTCTTCCTTTGGAGGAAAATACATTCCTTATTCCCATAAAAGGGGCAAAGAAACTTAGTGACTTACTATTTTATGACATGTAGATGACCCATAATGATGAGATACATTTATTATCATTTTTGTTGATATTTGGACTCTTGAGGTTGAGTTAAGACTCAAGATTCAAGACTTTATTCACTATTGATACGTGATGTAGCAATACACTTCTTATACACCTTATATGTTAGTTTTATTTTCATATTTATGTGGAAATTCATTTATTTGATGATGTGGATACCTTAGATGCTAAAATATTTGAAAATGAATGAATATTTTTGTATTTCTTTTATTTTTCCATTTTTTTTTCAATTTTCTCCTAACTTTTACAACTCTTTTGATTTTTGGACCCTTGTTGATTTATTCCCAAGTCTGAATTTTGCAACATAAATTAACATTATAGTTTACATCTATGATTTGTGCTTCCAACTATGCAAACCTCTCCTCTCTGGTATCTCAAGAGTTATCATAGATCAATTTGGTTTTCATGGTTGGGGTTTTATGAATTTCTACATAAATTGATCTAATCTCGTGCAACTTCCCAAAAAATACCCAAATAAGCCTTCTTTAATACCAATATGATATTTAACCATCATGGATATTCCATTAGATAATTTATCATAACATATTTGTGAAACTAAAGTGATATCTATGCTATGAAGGGTTAATTCCTTTTAGATTCCATATTTGTTATTAGTATTTTATTGTTTATGCATGCAATAGATAATATGCAAAAAATGGATAATAGATAAATACAATCAATCATAAACCATAATGAACACTATTATATGCTCTAGGAAACCCTTATGGGAGAAAACTCATCTAGAAGGTGAAGCTACTTTGTACTCTTCCATATTGAATGGAAATGATGAAAGTGCAAAGGAGAAGGAACTCTTTATGGAGTTTCCTAAGACCTATGGCTCATGGGTTTCTGCAAGACATAACCCCCCTGTGTTATGTTGTTTCATATCCACACTCAACTACTCTACCCTATATGGAACAAAATGCAACCAAATAGAATGGAACCCCTTTCCCTCATAGTGGCCCAGTTATAACATAGCCTTATAGCCACCTAGGGGTTATATTTAACCCATTCAATGCTCAATGTGAGTAAAAAATTGGCCTTCTAAAGACTTAATCATATTTCTTACATATTTATACCCTTTTCAATGAGTAATGGGAGCTAATGTAGCATCCTGTTGAATTATTATGGTGGTCGATCATGATAGATTACGTTTGAGGGGCATAACTTTCTCATATGATCTTTGATTAAGGTGATTCTTTCATTGTTGGAAGGGACTTGATTTTTATATTATGGAGTCAAGATACATAGTAATTTCAAGGCCATATAATGTGGTCCTTTAAGGCCTCAAAATGGCTCCTAAACTTTTTTGTCCCCAATTTTCCAAACCGAGATCGCTAATAAAAATGATCTTCATTTTGATGGTTATATTCTTCCTATATACTTTGATTGGAGCAACTTATAACTAGTATATTTCACTTCTTACTAGAATGATTTCCTTGTTTGATAATATTGAACAAGTTTTGGAGAAAATGACCAAGGTAATTAACACAACCAAGAAAATTTTGAGATACTACTAGGTGTCCTAAACTCAATTTTAAATTGTGTCCAGATTGGGTGACTATGAGGAGAATTTTTTATCCTCCCCACCCAAGTTCAAATCCTACATGTCACAAATGTTCCCCTTGTGGGACAATTGAGGCTAGCAAGGTACGATTGATCTTAATCCAATATAAGTGGTTGAGGTGGGACAACATGTTGAATACATTTTAAATGGATTGGGTCTAGTTTGATAGGTTGAGAGGAATAATTATTATTCTCCCCACTTGGGTCTAGATTATACTTGTGACATGTCCACTCTTTATGGGTCAATTGCTCATTGAGTCTCTTCACAAACCATGAAGAATATCTCGCCATTACCTACAAGCTACAAGGTCGGGTGAGTAGTTACATGTAAAATGATGGCATCCAAAACATCATCAAGAAATCGTTAGACATGTGTGAGGGCATGTTATTGTGGTTTGGTAGTTCCATTCTTCATTTATATACTTATGCATTCACCTTATTGAATGAAGGAAACTGTTAGTGCTCAAATCTACCTTAGGCTGAAATAAGGTAAAACTCAAGGCTACATCAAACCACGCTCAACCTCATAGCTAGCCCTACGAGCACAGGAGAGGGCTCTCTCTGGGTCAATCTCGGAAAAGATAATCGAGGAGGCTCGAGATGACTAAAAAAAAGCTAATTTTGGGCTATATATGTAGTACAAAGGTTTTATTTGTGTTTTTAGGAGTTTTTGTGTTGAAACAAGGAAAGGCAAATTGGGCTTGGGGATGAGGCGCAATTTTTGCAAAGGTCTATTTGGGGCAAGGTAGGCGATCATCTTGATTCTTTCAAAGGGAATGAATGGGTAGATCTGAGTGGTGAGGAGCTAAGGAGAGCAAGAAGCTTTCAAGGATTCTCCTTAAACAGATGAAAACATGGAAAATCAGACAAACTTAAAGGCAGGGCATAACCATCGATGGATTCTACCTTAACACTTCATTTGTTCAATTGTAGAAGATGAAAGAAAAAATGATACACATAACAACTTACAATTACTGAAAGAAACACACCATCGAAACATAAAGCCACATGGATCCCAAACAGTGCTGCAAAACCCTCGTCTTTCCTTAGCCAAAAATGCAGAGAAAATATGTACAATAGTATGCCAAAGCAATCCCAAGTGTCCAAACCTGAAAATGACTTAGAAAATAAATAATATAGGCAATCCAACCTATTCCCTTGCCTCTAGGGGTCGAGCTCATCATCCTAGGAGCTGTTTCAACCAATTCTAAACAAAGCACTACAATCTAGGCAGTCAAAACAACTTGCTTCTATAAGGTAGGAAACTGATTCATTCATTTAATTTTCACTTTTTGGTGAATGAATCTTCTAGAACAAGTGACTAAGTGCCAAAATTACATCATGTTCACTTAATTACATCAAAATAATTCAAAAATTACATGAACAAGAAAAACTAGTCAAACTGGCTGAATTTCTAAGATGGAAGGTGAAAAATTGGGCCAAAAACCTCTGTGCGCCGCGTTGATTTATGTGTGCAGCATGCTTCTTTGCTGCTGATTTTGAGGCACCTTCGGAAGTCCAAATTGAGCTCAGGTTGTCTTGTTGGAAAGCCATGCTAATCTACTTTCTAACCCAAGTAAAATTTTTCAATTTAGTGTCCCTTTACCCCTCAAAACGTGCATTCTCCCAAGACTACTTCCTGTGTGTCAAAAAAGGGGCAGTGAGGTCATTTTTTGCATGTTTTTTGACCTTTTGGGAACCCAAATCTCACCCAAATTTCTTGTCCAAGTACCAAAATTCATGATTTCTCATGAAAAATCCAAAACTGCAAGCCATTTGTCATTTGGACCTCCCAACCCTATGCGTCGCGCAAGGTGCGCGACACATATAGAGAAAAAACCTGTTTTTTAACCAAAAATTTCAAAATGACCCAAAATGCCCCAAATCTCTTGGAATTTGGGCTGCAATTTCCTTGTCAAGTGTGATGATGAGCTAAAGAGGCCTTGGCCAAAATCTGGAGTGGATCAGGCTTTTTCCGCCGTTTTAGTGCTTTTCACAACCGCCTCTTTAGAATCTTCATTTTTGCTTTGCAGACATGCATACAAGCCCAATAATGAGTTTTCATATGACGAAGCATGTCTTTGTCTCTATTGTCCTTTGCCAACAATTTCTCCAGATGAGTGTTAACATGGATGAGCATATATTCTCGATCAACCGGTGTCATATCACCAGGTCTCTTTCGGGGCAATTTTCGATCCTCACGGATTTGCCGCAACTCATAAAGTGTATGTTCATCCTCTAGCTATTTGTTACACTACTCCAAGTAGTTTATCACCCACTTAGCCATCTGCAGTTTCTTTCTCAGCGAGTCATTCTCAGCCTTTTGCTCTCGGATGATCTCCTTTAGCTCCAAGCTAGGAGAGCTCGCATCAACATCAATGATCGTGAAATCCATGTCCCGGACTCTTGAAGAACCTTCATAATGCATAGGCCTCTTGCCCTTGTCCTGGATCTATACCTGTGCTGAAGAAGAAGGCGAGACCCCTTCCACATCATGTGGAGATAATACTCGCTCTGCTGATGGAGTCAACGAGACCCCTTCCACCCCGGGTGGAGATAGAACTCGTCGTGTAGATGAAAATAAGGCCCTGTGGCCTCGCTGGTAAGTCACATACAATGGAGCACTTATATGCTCGGTCTCAGGAATGTCAGGCTGGTGTGAAGGCTCTCCCTCATCATGAACTATCTCGGGAAGCGGCTGTGACGCTGTGAAGAAGTCACGGGAGATGAAATCCTCCCAAGTAATGCCCTGTTGTGTCAACTGATGTACCACTATGATCTTGATTAGCACAAAATGATAGACATTGTTAAGTTGCTGCTGAGGGGTTTTATGTTGTACAAAGATGGTCATCCTCTCTATATTCCGACAGATAAAATATGGAAGGTTCATCATCCACACCCTGGTGAAATGCTTGAGTAACCTGATGTGATAAGCATAAAGACGAGAGAATCATCCCTCACAACTGAAATATTTCATGATCAATCTTATGAGTGGAGCATATTCATCTTTCAGGTACCTGAACGGGAACACTCTTTTAAGCTGCCTCAAGCAATTGGGTTTGATGTATGGCTCATAATACTACCGGTCAATCTGTTTTTTCTTGTGCCATGGTTCACCAATATTTGGTATGCCTGTTGCTAATGAAACAGTTTCCAGTGTAAGAGTAAAAGTGACCCCAGCCAAGGTAACATGGTCTCTGTGCGAATGCAACACAAAGAGACGAGCCAATTCATGATGAAAATGGACCTCAGTTACCTTTTGACAAAACCCATAGCATGACTGATGCTCAAAACACTGCATGGCAAGAGGAGAGGCATGTAGCTCTATGAGGGTGATAGGTTCTTCCCTGACATGTTTGCCACTTTTCCGAGGCCTCCGGGTTTCTTGTTCTCTCAAGGGAGAATCACTTTCGGTCTCTACCTCATATTCAAATGAGTGACTAGATTTCATGACTGCTGATATACAAACTGTCTTGAATGAATGCTGATATGTGAAACTGTTGTGTGCAACTGAATATGGACTATTCTTTTGATCTAAACAATGTTGTGACCAAGGGGAAACAAATGTAAAAGGGAATGTTAGGAAGGGAAAAATATCAGGGAATAAGGGAATTTTGAAATAAAATGTAATTAGGGAAGGGAGGGGAAATGTAAATATGGGATTATAGTTTTAAGGTTTGGGATATTAAATAGGATTAAGGCGTTTTTTATAGAGGTGGGGGATTAGGATTTCAAGGATTGTAGTGTAGGATTAATGAGGGAATTGATGAGGAAGTATGATGGGAATGAGGAACAAAGGTAAATGGGGAAAAAACACAACCTTGGTAACAAAATTGTTTTCAAACCCTACAACACTTTTTATATTGACAAAGGGAGGCTTTCAAAATCTGGTCTCCACAGCAATCATACATGAACCCATCACATT